>CM055265.1:46007619-46227207 GCA_029237695.1 Conchocele bisecta | reverse complement strand
ACCACCCAACCCTTACCCAAAAGTCAAGGTCACAAACTTAGCATTTCATAAACTTACCGTTGGGGTAAATGTTCTGTAACTTGTGTTTCTTTACACTTTGAACACCTTGATATTTCATACATGCATTCATCTGATGATACTCTAGCGTGCTATAGCAAATCCATGACCAACCCCCTCCCCCTTTCCACAAGGTCACCGTTACAAACTTAGCACATTCATAAACTTAACGTTGGGGTAAATGTCTTATAACATCTGTTTCCTTTCATGGAACGCCTTGATATTTCATACACGCGTTCATCTGATGATACTATATCGTGCTATAGCAAATTCATGACCCACCGCATACCCCTTACCCCAAGGTCAAGGTCACAAACTTGACACATTCATAAACTTAACGTTGGGGTAAATGTCTGATAACAACTGTTTCCTTTGATGGAACGCCTTGATATTTCATACATACATTCCTCAGATGACCCTCTATCATGCTGTAGCAAATCCACAACCCACCACCCAACGCCTACCCCAAGGTCAAGGTCACAAACTTAGCATGTTCATAAACTTTACATTGGGGTACATGTTGTGTAACGTCTGTTTCTTTACACTTTTAACGCTTTGATATTTCATACATGCATTCATGTGATGATCCTCTATTGTGCTACAGCAAATCCATGACCCACCACATCCCTTTCCCCAAGATCAACATCATAAACTTAACGTTGGAGTAAATGTCTTTTTATAACTTCTGTTTCTTTACAGGGAACACCTTCATATTCCATACATGCATTCATCTGATGATACTCTATTGTGCTACAGCAAATCCATGACCTCCCCCCACCCCCCCCCCCCCACCCCTTTCGCCAAGGCCAAGGTCACAAACTTAGCTCATTTATACATGCATTCCTCATGTGAATAGCTATCATGCTGTAGAAAATTACCAACTTAGTGCATTCATAAACTTAACGTTGGGTTAAATTTTGTTTTACTTCTCTTTTCAGGGAGCGCATTGATATTTCATACATGCATTCATCTTAATATGCTATATCATGCTTTATCAAATCCACGACCCACCTACCACCACTGACCTCAATGTCAAGGTCCACCGCACACCCCTTATCCCAAGGTCAAGTTATATAATATTCATGTTTTATACAACAGTGCCAAGTTTGAGTGAAGGCTGCCAAGAGGCGAGCTTCGTTGTCTTCTGACAACTCGTGTTAATGAGTGTGCTATTTGATCAGATGCTGCTTTTAAACCCATAAACCCAAAATGTCCATCCACAGCCACACATAGGATATTCAGAGTTTAATCTGTAATTGATAAAACAATAATTACAGGAGCCTAAGGCATCACGGGACGGTTGAAAATAGCCAAAATTGACTGCTTTTCTGAGGGTGGCGGGCGACTTATAAAAATCACTGCCTCTCAAAATCAGTTACGGAGGCTCTTGCGACAAATATTTAAAAATACTCGCAAATGAAGTACAAATCGCGTGCCACAATACAAATGCAGTAACCCATCAGATGTATTTTATTTGTTTACAAAGTTACCCCACCCACCTATTTTTGGCCAGAAATTTCAACACGACTGAATTTGTTGGAATTGTTTTCATGAAAACATGAGGCACAGAGACTTTGTTATGTCTTGTTCTATCACTTGTAACACCATACCATTTCCCGAAAATGATTCCAAAGCGGGGTCATAACCACCTCAAATGTTCGCTACAAATGCCCGAAAAATACCTTAAATTCTGCCGCGAAACCGTACCGGCGAGACAGCATAGCATGCACCATTTTCCAAGATGTCAAAATCAACCGGAGCTAACATTCAGTTTCGTAGCATTATGAAATACTCTAAACAATACACATAGTCAAGCCTCCCAAAGTCAATAAATATTCATAAACCTATTTTATAGACACACTTGTGTAACTTGCAGGGTCGGTAGTGAAGTATATAGAAAATCGTCTACCCCATTGTTAAAGCTAGCCGCCCACTGTCCCGTGAGACCTAAACGGATATTGTCAGAAGCTGGTGAAGTCGCCGGTCCATCTCCGGTCGCTGGTCCATCTCCTGTGCAGGGACGTCCAAACAACCCAAGGCAACATTGTTGGAATTTCTTACATACGAAAACCTATTCATTCATCCGGGGGTATCTGCGCTTTATCGGGTCAGTGTAGCCCCAGATCAGCCGATTTGGACTTTAATAGCACTTATGATATCACCTATTCAAATCGGTACTAGTATGTATGAGCATACCAATGTCTTCCTCGTATTATTGAGGGGGAGATGGGTATAAATTACCATGTCGAATTTCACTATAAATTCACTAAATGTACATGTGCACGAACTGATCAAATGTACATTTCAGCCGCGCCGTGCGAAAACCGGGCTTAATGACAACATTTTCAGTTTTTACTTGTTCGCGTATTCTGAATTGTACATCTTATAAAAGCCATATGCCGCAAAAATTATATCAATGTATACCCAATTATTTTTCATTTTAGAAGTATTTTTATGACGCGTGGTAAAATCATATATGACGTTTTTTATCAATGACGTCGAAATTACGACGTTTTTATCAACGGCGTATGTACAAGGGGTGTTGATAAAATACCCGGACAAGTCCTATAGATTTGTCATCTTTTATCGCATGTCAACCGAATTTGGATATCTCGTAGCCTGTCCAAGTGTCTCCCATTAGGCCAAGACAAAGAATGAAAATAATGTTCATAGCTCGTGTTGCAGTTGGTAATGTAACGTCATGTTTTGGATTGTGGCCCAAGTAATGTAATTTCGTATGAATAATTTTCAAATAAGGCAGATTGAGAAGTGTTGGCGTTTCCCTGTTGTTTGCTGCTGTCTTAAATAATTTTGGGGAATAATAGCGACAATATTTAACATTTCGTATGCGACGAACTATTTTAAAAATCTGACATCATGACCGGAAATGACGTAGTTGAACGACAGCCAGCTCTGTGTAAGAGAATATGCCGGAAAAACCAAGAAATTATATTAAAGTTTGTATTTTAACACAAAAAACGAGATATTGATGATGAGAGAAAGTCCATCATCGGGATGACAATATACGAACGATACAGTCGGATAGAGAATGGACATGAAGGCGAGAAAGGCTAGGCCAGACATGGACGTACAAAAGTGACGTCGTCAGACGTTGTGACCCAAAGTAAAAGTCTTGGTCGACTGACCACTTTTCGTGAAATGCCAGATCGGTTGAACTCATTGTGTAATTAAAAATATTTAAATATGAGGAGACATATGGCTAGATGGATCCCGATGATGGTGAACATGTAGCAGAAGGCCAGGCGAGTTCCCAATTTCTCTCGAGTTTTAGGATAGTTGAAATGACATATGTACATGTTTCCAATTGAGTGGGTACAGTGGATGAATCTATTATCAAATATCCTCGATTGAGGCGTTATTCAATCCTCCATATTCGCCCAATCTTGCCCCATGTGATTTCATTTTTTAATACCGTACACGAACAGCCGCATGAAGGGAATCCACTTCGACAACGTCAGTAATCAATAATGTTACTGCTGGTATTTGAGGTGGTATGTTTGAACAAAGGTGAACTGCATTACCTGACTTAATTAGCTGTCGGAAGTGCATGTAGTATAAACAAAAAGATGTTATACCGTTTATTTTGAAAAATAATAACCCAGTGTGCGAGCACGAATGAAAGCATGGACATGTTCTTCTTCCATTGAACAATATGAACAATCATTTTGACGTCGGGCCCCATATCGCGTGATGACGTTGTGTTGGTAACGATAAAATTGCCCATGATATATTAATGATGAGTTGTGCATATGAAAGCGATGAAGCATTTATCAATCATCATGGATGTGAATTTTAGTTAACCAAACGCATATGGATTTTGCAGCACAATCATAATGGTTATTCAACCAACACTGGAAATCGAAAACTCTTTCAAGCAACCTATCCGCGATGATCGGTGGCTGGTAATAATGTGATGTGTTGGCAGTTTCAACATTAGCCACACGAGTGACCGTACAACTTTATGTACTTAGTCATGATAGTGTGCTTAAAAATCTTCTAAAATTATCCCGCAGGACCATAAACCAAACGGCGTAAATATAATACATACTTGGATGTTGCAGTTGCATGTTATGGATATGGGATGCCCATCCCCCATATAAATCCGCCACAGCTGGAAGCTCACTTTAGATATGTGTGACGAATGACTTTCATATCATGATAAAGTTGAGTTATTTTAATTACTACAGACCAGCATAGATAGAAAGAAGTGATAAAAAGATCACGTACACACTTTCAATTTCTTTTTCTTTTCATTCCAATATGAAATACATTTCAGACACACCGATTGGCATTCAGGGATGAACTATATTCCCAAGGGGCGCTTGTCCCCGAATCCCTAATCCCCACCCTTCGTCGCCGGATCATATGATTGTGCCCACTCGTAACTTTCACGATCATAATTGTTTTCTATTCCAATATTATATCATAAGGATGTAGCGCGAGCGCGAAATTGGGCAGATTTGGTAGCTTATAATTGTCACCAGGTTTCTTTCTTGAGGATCGCATTACCATCCCCTGAATCAGACATACATTATTATGCAATCAAGTGACAAGCTGATACTACAAATCGTGCGAAAAGCAAGTTTATGACCATCAAATTTCCAATTAATTTCAGGACTTTTCGAAAACTCCACCGACCTCACTGTGTGTTTTGTGCATTATATGTGCTTATACACAAACAATCAAGAAGCTGCATTGACATCATTGATTCTGAATCTATTAGAGAGATTTTGATGCATTTGTTTTGCCAAATGCAATACAAACCCCGGATATATATGTCATTATATAGCTGCGTGTCTACCTCCGTTTATGATAAAATGAGTGGCATTAAATGACATATCACTCGCTAAGTACTGGCTATAATTGTTCAAAAGTCTAAATTTACCAAGATAATAGCTGGTAATACCGTTGACATACACTAGCTAGGTTGTTCATATTTAAGATTATTTAGGGATCAAAGTGCAGTGTAAGTGAAGACTTTGCTGATATGTAGCCAGTTAAATTATACGTTCACCATTTTGAATTCATGAGGACAACCGACGAAAAAGATTGACAATGTCAAAGAACGACAGTTAGGCGACAATGTACAGCGGCTCAAGCATTTGTAAGTCATTGATGCTGCGAGGAACTCCTGCAAGTATCCTTGCTATAATATTTGTCACGACACAATGGCCATAACGTCAAACATGGATTCACGTTCAGTAACTGACACCAATAAACGTAAATGGGAGGGCAACATGCAAAATTTTACGGCGACGTTAGACAATTTGAATCGTCATTTTTCCGACGTCGTTTACCGCTTTTCATGACGTTGTCATTAAGTCCGGTTTTCGTATGGCGCGGCCCATATATAGTAAATACATGGTTATATAGTGACATCGAATATAAAATATATTCGGTTGAGCCTTAGACAGCTTTATTGTTGTCGGAGAAAAAATGATCTGAAAAGTTATGAGGCTGCACCCGTTGTTACGCCTATCTGATGACTTTGATCAGGGTAGAATTTTGACCAGAGTGTAGATATAGGCTTATATTTGCGCCTTCCAATTTGACCCAATCCATCCCAATGTTGAACCGGATGTGGGCTTCGTGGCGCAATCGTTTAAGGTACCAGTCCACCAACATTTTATAATTGTTTAGCAATTCTTGGCCGAGCGAGCACTTCCGCAAGTTGTTTTCTCAGATATCCTCTTCATATATTCACAGAGGCTGTTTGCTGTATACACCTGTTACATTATATGTCAAGAAACTTTAGTAGCTACACAAATCAAATTGGCATACAGCTAAGAGCATTTATAATCTGTAAAAGCATGTGGTGGTCAATTTCTGCACTTATTCCGTCATGGCCGCTGGACTAAAGGCGCCAGAAAGCTATGTGACGTGCGGAGTTCGCACCAGCAAATAATGTGTGAATCAAGTCTACATGTATACCTGCCCACACTGATCATAGTCTGTACTGGTACTGAGTGATTTGTTTTCGAGCTACAAACCTCTGTTTCAGACCACAGGTGGAAGACTCGGACCTATGACACCAATGACACCAATGACACCAAAAAAATGCCTATTAAAAAAAATCCCATTACCCCACCCACTTGGTCTCGTACAGTACTATACGTTAATTCAAGGTGAGTATAAATAGCGCTATTATAGAAAGAGCCCTCTTTTTTCCGGCTCGCACAAACACAATAAACATCGATTAAATGTATGAAATATGTCTCTGGCAATCGATAAAGGTATTAGGTGTGTGAATATACTCACTTCAAATCGCTGTTTCAAGTATTTAATATATTGTTATTCGCGTTTTGATTACCCCATCCAAAGCGAAAGTTGCGTGTACGAAAGAATCTCACACAGAATCGGAGGCCGTCCGGCTGGATTATCGGTCATATTTGGCCGATAGCTGATCGCCAGCTCAAACTAAAGTCGTGCACCGTGATCATATACATTAGAGACTCCAACCATACAAAGTTCGTCCAATTGTGATCGTTCGCCGATCTAAAAAAACACTTTTTTCTATAATTTCGTTCATTATCTGGAACTGGGTCAATGCACTATCTTCCATAATACAACCACCGAAGCGTCTATGTAAGAACATCTCTGATTGGTTAAACCTAAAAATAGACGCGAGGACTTTCCCTTTTCAGGGTTTCCGGAAGACATAATCTGATAGTACGCGAATCATGAAAGAAAGTCAATAAAATTAGAAAAAAGTGTTTTTTAGATCGGCAAACGATCACAATTGGACGAACTTTGTATGGTTGGAGTCTCTATAATGTATATGATCATGGTGCACGACTTTAGTTTGAGCTGGCGATCAGCTATCGGCCAAATATGACCGATAATCCAGCCGGACGGCCTCCGATTCTGTGTGAGATTCTTTCGTACACGCAACTTCCGCTTTGGATGGGGTAATCAAAACGCGAATAACTCAATAAATACTTGAAACAGCGATTTGAAGTGAGTATATTCACACACCTAATACCTTTATCGATTGCCAGAGACATATTTCATACATTTAATCGATGTTTATTGTGTTTGTGCGAGCCGGAAAAGAGAGGGCTCTTTCTATAATAGCGCTATTTATACTCACCTTGAATTAACGTATAGTACTGTACGAGACCAAGTGGGTGGGGTAATGGGATTTTTTTTAATAGGCATTTTTATTAGCCGATCTATTTATAGATCTGCTAATATATTGGTTATCCATCGAATTCTGAAAAAGTTTGTAGCAACCCTTTTCTCCGCTATTCGGTAATCTACGAACGCGAATTTTTCTGTATCACTTCCAAATTGCATCAACCGATAAAGTTTGCATTTTTGGCAATTATCTCCGTTTAAAACTTTACTTATAGCCAAATAACACAATTTTGAATACTTAATGAGCTGAACGCCTGAAGAGATTTAACCCGGAAGTTATTGTTGTTGAAGTCCATAGTTGGCTCTAATGGCCATATACGCCAACATACGCCGATTATTGGCTAATTTAAAAGCTTTTATTTATTAAACAGAACAAGTTTCAGCCACGTATAATCGCGTAAAATGTGTTTATTCGGCTAATTTATAATCGACCTCTGCTCAAAATCTCCTTACTAGCAGCCCCAGAATTTTCGGGTTTATCCCAGCATCTCGGGTTTATCCCATTGGATCGCGTATGCGCGTCATTTGACGCTAGTTAATATTTTCACCAATCAAAACGAAGAATTGCCCTTCATAGCCAACTTTGATTTGTTTACGTATCATGCAGGGATGGCAGGGATGCATCCAGTACGCGCGATTGCGGCAATCCCCCTTAATTATTGTCAATGCCGCAAATTATTGATTGTCTTGCGCCCGACATCGCGCAAAAAATCACGGATAGGGCACATTAGGCCAATCTGGGCATGTGCCTGAATACGCAGGAGCTTGCGTCTATTTTTAGATGACACTGTAACCGCTAGATATATATAGCCCTGGTAGCTCCGCCCACTCGCATGCTGCCACAGAATTCGGACAAACACACACACAGTGACTACAACTTTGTGTATTGCGGAGTGTAATTTGTAGATAAATAGAGCATACAGTACAGGTGTTACGCTGGAATATTTCGCAACATAATGGTGACAACAAAACATTGCTGCTATTGGATGGATTTGGGAACGGGTTTCCAAAACCTGCACAAAATCGAGAAAAATGTCAACGCTGGGTACAGAACTGTGGTCGAAAATAGTTTACCATTGACAATGTTACCAGAGACACCTACATATGTTCGATGCACTTTACCCTGATTTGATCGGCTAATAACATCATGCTCTGCATGACTTTTCATTTTGGTGTCATAGGTCCGAGTCTTCCACCTGTGTTTCAGACTTTTAAAATTGCGCCCCAAATATCAAACACACATTTCGAGCGGAAGATGCGTACAATTTTAATCTGAATATGCTCACTAAATCGCCCAGATCAGAGTTTGGCACATAATTTTACAAATACTTGCTTTTGTCAGCTGAAAATAGCATAGGATGGGGAGTATTTAATTTTAAGTCACATTCAATCACCACAGACTGCATGCAGTTTTGGAATATTCAGTAAAAAGCCCATAGGAAAACTACGAAACTAAGCCTTTTTCAAGTGGACTGGTACCTAAGACGTTAAGCTTGGAAACTGAACGTTGTGGGTTCCGGCTTCGACCGTTTTTTTATATTGATTTTTGTTTAAGTAATAAATTAAATTATTTTTTATTTTAAAGGAACTGGGTCTTAGATGTAGATGAAAATTGTGAAATTTGACTAATCAAACCCCATTTAATATTTATAAATTTGCATCGGTTTTGAAACTTATATGCCTATGACCAGAGCAGGGGCAACCAACAAAAGTTTCATACGCTATATTTTTTACTGACAATAGTATGCATGATGGCATATCTGGAGTATCATCTGGGACAAAATACCACGGCAAAGCAAACGCCAACAGAACAGAGCCAACTATGGCATTGCTGACCCCACATGAATACTGGCGAGTAGCAGTTTATATAATGTGTTCACGGAAATCGAGGTCCGGGTTATTGCAAACGAATCACGTTTTACAGCACAGCTGCTGATCCCATCTACGGTTGGCGGTATTCAGGACAAAGATATTGAGACAATATATGATACCTACAAGGCAGATATTGATTCAGAATGTGACGGCAATGCAGCGTTTATGTCGGAAGTAAAGAGATGGCAAACAACATGGTCCATTGAGCCTGAACGGCCAAGCCGTCTAATACCCACACTGGAGAGAACTAGCCGTGCATATGTCACGGTACGTAACTCACTATATAGGGAGAAGATGTGTATTCGTGCCCGGCTAGCTCAGTCGGTTAGAGCGATGGTAGGTAATCCAGAGGTTCCTGGTTCGAGCCTCGTGTAGGATATGCATCATTCTCACCCTGTTACATTATAAGTTAGGATATACTATTGGAATAGAAAACAATTATCTTGAAAATTACGCGTGGACACAATCGTATGATTTGGATTGGGGATTCGGGGACAAGCGCCCCTTGGGAATATAGTTCATCCCTGAATGCCAATGTATTTCATATTGAAATGTATTTCATATTGAAATGAAAAGAAAAAGAAAGTGAAAGTTTGTACGTGATCTTTTTATCACTTCTTTCCATTTATGTTGGTCTGTAGTAATTAAAATAACACCACTTTATCATGATATGAAATTCATTCGTCACACATGTATATCTAAAATGAGCTTCCAGCTGTGGCGGATTTATATGGGGGATGGGCATCCCATATCCATAACATGCAACTTCCACATCCAATTATGTATTATATTTACCCCGTTTGGTTTATGGTCCCGCGGGATAATTTTAGAAGATTTTTAAGCACACTATCATGACTAAGTACATAAAGTTGTACGGTCACTTGTGTGGCTAATAAAACCGGGTATGGAAGGTGTCCGAGCCAATTCCCACCCTTAAATATGAGCCGAATGAATGAATGAATCGTGTGGCTAATGTTGAAACTGCCAACACATCATTATTACCAGCCACCGATCATCGCGGATAGGTTGCTTGTAAGAGTTTTCGATTTTCAGTGTTGGTTGAATAACCAGTATTATTATGCTGCAACATCCATATGCCTTGGGTTAACTGAAAATTCACATCCATGATGATTGATAAATGCTTCATCGAGTTCATATGCACAACTCATCATCGTTACCAACACAACGTCATCACGCGATATGGGGCCCGGCGTCAAAACGACGTTCAAGTTATGCTAATGTTATGCTCCATATTGTTCAATGGAAGAAGAACATGTCCATGCTTTCATTCGTGCACGCACAATGGGTTATTATAATTTTTCAAAATAAACGGTATAACATATATTCTTCTTTTTTGTATACTACGTCATGCACTTCCGACAGCTAATTCAGGCAATGCAATTCACCTTTGTTCAAACATACTACCTGAAATACATAGATCGTTATAATGCTAATTGGCTGTGCGATTTGATCAGGAGCTACACCGGTTATAAATCCCATAAGCCCCATTTCTCCAGTCACAGCGACAAATGCGGGATAGTTGTTTTATCAGACGGTCCGCGTTTATGTATATATGTCGATCACGTGATGAATTAGGTCATGTGAGATCAAAATGGCTGCACACAGCTATCATGGCTGTCAAGGGCAGCTGCACACCTTTTCTGTTGTATTACATGTTTTTACGTATTTAACATGTGTGTCATCGAAGCCAAACTTTATTATTATGTTGATGGATGACGTAAGAATTATTTCCAATTATGCTCTACTGAATCCTTGTCTATTGTGGCGTGTCCTGGTTTCTTTATTTACACATTTCACCAGAATCCGCTAGCTACCAGTTGTCGCCATGTATGCCATGTTACGTATATGTTCAGGTGTTGGTACACACAATAGGAATTTATTTTACCACGGGCAGGTCTTGGGTTCTTAGACATGCAAATGTTTAGGAAAATGATACTTTTTTACACAAAACAAATTTCAATGCCAAAAATAATTTTGCGAAATGTGTAGTTCAGTTGCGAACAGCTGCCTGAGAACAGTAACTCTTGCAATCTACTCTCGTACCATAGCCAGAGTTACGATTCCACTCATAGGCTTCCTCTGTAGAATATCGAATCAGATCTGATTCGCACTTTAGCTGTTAATTAGGGCCCCAACGAGAATTGGCGGTGCCCTATAGGTTTCGCCCTGTGTGTCTGTCCGTCTGTCTCGAGTTTCTCAAATCACCTACAATTTCTGTTTGCCTTCAGTTAATATCTTCATATTGCATACATGCATTACTTAGTAACTATACATCATTCCACATTAAAGGTACATGCCCACTCAGTAGGCACCACATGTATATCGGAGACCTCATCTGAGACATTTTCAGGCAAAACAAACATTCATTCACATTTATATCATACGTAAATTCTCACCTATCAGTCAAATAAATATTACTAAATGATTATATCTGTATAGCGGGCACTAGTGTTATTTTTAGAACTAGTGGAATAGTGACACAATTGTACACTTATTTAATTCCTATATAGAACATTTTGTGCCTACTGAGTGGGTATGTACCTTTAATACAATTACCCTCGCTACAATTACTGATCATACGTCTGTCTGTTTATTTATTTGAAAGTTTTTGTAAGAGTTTCTCAAATTGCACCTAATTATCTGTTTTTGATCAGTCGAGAATTTAAACACCTATAATTTCTGTTTGCTTTCAGTTAATATCTTCATATTGCACACATGCATTACTTATTAACGATACATCATTCTACATTAATACAATTACCCTCGCTATTGATCGTTCGTCCGTCCGTCTGTCAGTATATTTAGTTGAAAGAGTTGTAACAGTTTCTCAAATAGGGGCCCTAAGTGCGTCGACAGGCCACATTTTCTAGTTGATAAGATTTTTTTTTTTTTTAAATGAAATGAGTGTCAACATGAATTATGGTCAAGTCGGACCATGCATGAAGTTGGACCACATTGGTGATCAAGTCGGAGCATATTGGTGGTCAAGTCGGAGCACATTGTGGTCAAGTTTGACCACATTGGTGGTCATCTCGGACCAGATTTATTGTCTGCTCGGGTCATATACCGACAACAGTATAACTTTATATATGCAAGAACTAAGGCTACAAAATATTAATGTTTAGATTCTCATCCCCACCCGCCCCATATAAAACGGCCCGCCCAAGGGTTTTTTATTGAATCTTTTTTTCTTTTTTTTTAAATTAAAAAACATTTGGTAAAATTTACGAAAATGATGCGGCCCGCGTATTATACCGCTCCCACAGCTTTTTATCTGAGTGCTTTACGTAGCACAATACAGCAACCCCGGAACCCGCCCCTTCCAGATTAGCAATACTTCAATATGAGCATGTTATTACAAAACACTATTGCACGCAACTGCGCTTGCCATTCAACACCTCGTTTTAGTATTGCCTGAAAATAAAAAAATAAAAAATAAAAGTGTCCCACCCGCCCCATCCGTGTGTCCGGAACATTACGAAGTTCGCTGGAGTTTCAAAATTATGTTATAACTTCTATATCCCTTGAAGGATTACTTAAATATTTCAACACAGTATACTTGTGGACAAATTCCACACATCCATGCTGCCCTTAATATGACATTGACCATTACAACTTTGAACTTTTTCCCACATTAAAAAGCTTGCCAGAGTTTCGAAATTCTGTTATAACTTCTATATTACTTGAAGGATTACTTAAATATTTCAACACAGTATACCTGTGGACACAGAGCTCCAGATAAGCTGCGTATTTGCATAAATACCAAATTAAAATTGCCAAAAACCCAATTGAATTCAGACGTAGTGAGTATCAAAAAGCAATACATATTTTATGGTACCTTTATCATGCAGCAGAAAACAATAAACAGACCACAAATATAGCATATTTTTGTTATTTTCCATGAAAACATATCTTGGTATTTCATTAGAATTGTCTCCAAGGAGACAATTCTAATGAAATGCCAAGACATGTTTTAATTTCGAAGCAAACTATTCAATAATTGCTGTCTGTTGGTATGTAAACAGTAGTGCGATTTTATTTTACCCGGTTAAAATTTTGAAATACCCAATTGCTTCAGAAATTATGGAGTAACAATACTCAATTACCAATTCCTTATCTGGAGGCCTGGGACAAATGCCACACATCCATGCTGCCGGTAATATGACCTTGACCTTTTGACCATGACAACTTTGAACTTTTTCACACATTAATAAGTTCGCCGGAGCTTCTCATTTCTGTCATAACCTCTATATCCGTTGATGGATTACTTTAATATTTGACCTTTTGACCTTCATAAATGTGCTTGTGAATACTTATCACGTTGGTTAATTAACTTTGCCACAGGGGGAATTCTGTGCCGATAGGCCACATTTCTTGTTAAATAATGTTTTATCAGAGCTCCAGATAAGGAATTCGTAATGGAGTATTTTCACTCCATCATTTCTGAAGCAATTGGGTATTTCAAAATTTTAATTTGGTAAAATCAAATCACACTACTGTGTACACATCAACAGACAGCAATTATTGAATTACTTTGCTTCAAAATGAAAACATATCTTGGCATTTCATTAGCATTGTCTCCTTGGAGACAATTCTAATGAAATACCAAGATTTGTTTCCATGAAAAATAAGAAATATATGCTATATTTGTGGTATGTTTATTGTTTTCTGCAGCATGATAAAGGTACCACAAAATTGTTATTGCTTTTTGATACTAGCTACTTCTGATTTCCATTGGGTTTTTTGGAAATTTTAAATGGGTATTTACGCAAATACGCAGCTTATCTGGAGCTCTGTTGTATATTATACCCACTTTTTGTAGAAAAATGCATATTGTTTTCATCACGGGTGTTGTTTTCATCACCCTTTGCAAATTTGCCTTATAAGTTGTATAATATCTAAATTGTAATAGATGGAGCTTAATATGTGGTGTAATATTTTCTTTATGACGTAAGGTAGATACTGGAAATGAATTTAAATTTTGAATCCAACCCTTGGGACATGAATTATCTCCCCTTTTAGACCTAAATTGTCCGTACGTTCTTGTAAGAAGTAAACCATTTTAACCGTAATAAGTTGAGACGTGGAACTTGGTGTGTGCCTTCCTTATAGTGTGTAGATGCGCAAAGTGAATTTCGATTTTTTATTCGACCACCGGTCATGGATTATTTACCCCTTTTCGATGTAGCAGTTAGGAAAAGTGGGTACCGGTATATTGCGATGGTGCGCTGCTCTAGTTATACCCACTTTTTTAATTTTTTGTAAAAAAAAAAAAAATGGGAAAAATGGGATATTGTTTTCGTCACGGGTGTCCGTCCGTCCGTCCGTCCGTCACGTTTCTTGTAACTCGAAAAACTTTTTCACCTTCATACCTACGCGCCTGATATTTGGTATGTAGCTTCGTTATCATGTGCAGATGCGCAAAGTGAATTCGGATTTTTGATCCGACCCTCCATCATGGATTACCTCCCCCTTTCGGACTTAGCATTTGGGGAAAGTGGGTATATTGCGATGGCGCGCCATCGACTTTTTCTAGTCTATAGTATTTTTATACCCACTTTTTTGTAAAAAAAAATGGGTATATTGTTTTCGTCACGGGTGTCCGTCCGTCCGTACGTCCGTACGTCCGTCCGTCCGTCCGTCCGTCACGTTTCTTGTAACTCGAAAAACTTTTTCACGTTCATACCTACGCGCCTCATATTTGGTATGTAGCTTCGTTATCATGTGCAGATGCGCAAAGTGAATTCGGATTTTTCATCCGACCCTCCATCATGGATTATCTCCCCCTTTCGGACTCACAATTTCCCATTTTTTCCTTGTAACTCGAAAAACTTTTTCACGTTCATACCTACGCGCCTCATATTTGCTATGTAGCTTCGTTATCATGTGCAGATGTGCAAAGTGAATTCGGATTTTTGATCCGATCCTCCATCATGGATTATCTCCCCCTTTCGGACTCAGAATTTCCCATTTTTTCCTTGTAACTCGAAAAACTTTTTCACCTTCATACCTACGCGCCTCATATTTGCTATGTAGCTTCGTTATCATGTGCAGATGCGCAAAGTGAATTCGGATTTTTCATCCGACCCTCCATCATGGATTATCTCCCCCTTTCGGACTCAGAATTTCCCATTTTTTCCTTGTAACTCGAAAAACTTTTTCACCTTCATACCTACGTGCCTCATATTTGCTATGTAGCTTCGTTATCATGTGCAGATGCGCAAAGTGAATTCGGATTTTTCATCCGACCCTCCATCATGGATTATCTCCCCCTTTCGGACTCACAATTTCCCATTTTTTCCTTGTAACTCGAAAAACTTTTTCACGTTCATACCTACGCGCCTCATATTTGCTATGTAGCTTCGTTATCATGTGCAGATGCGCAAAGTGAATTCGGATTTTTGATCCGATCCTCCATCATGGATTATCTCCCCCTTTCGGACTCAGAATTTCCCATTTTTTCCTTGTAACTCGAAAAACTTTTTCACCTTCATACCTACGCGCCTCATATTTGCTATGTAGCTTCGTTATCATGTGCAGATGCGCAAAGTGAATTCGGATTTTTGGTCCGACCCTCCATCATGGATTATCTCCCCCTTTCGGACTCAGAATTTCCCATTTTTTCCTTGTAACTCGAAAAACTTTTTCACGTTCATACTTACGCGCCTCATATTTGCTATGTAGCTTCGTTATCATGTGCAGATGCGCAAAGTGAATTCGGATTTTTCATCCGACCCTCCATCATGGATTATCTCCCCCTTTCGGACTCAGAATTTCCCATTTTTTCCTTGTAACTCGAAAAACTTTTTCACGTTCATACCTACGCGCCTCATATTTGCTATGTAGCTTCGTTATCATGTGCAGATGTGCAAAGTGAATTCGATTTTTCATCCGACCCCTCCATCATGGATTATCTCCCCCTTTCGGACTCAGAATTTCCCATTTTTTCCTTGTAACTCGAAAAACTTTTTCACGTTCATACCTACGCGCCTCATATTTGCTATGTAGCTTCGTTATCATGTGCAGATGTGCAAAGTGAATTCGGATTTTTCATCCGACCCTCCATCATGGATTATCTCCCCCTTTCGGACTCAGAATTTCCCATTTTTTCCTTGTAACTCGAAAAACTTTTTCACCTTCATACCTACGCACCTCATATTTGCTATGTAGCTTCGTTATCATGTGCACATGCGCAAAGTGAATTCGGATTTTTTATCCGACCCTCCATCATGGATTACCTCCCCCTTTCGGACTTAGCATTTGGGGAAAGTGGGTATATTGCGATGGCGCGCCATCGACTTTTTCTAGTTATAGATATATTTATATAATTCCATTACAAAATATATTTACACAATTCCCTAACATTTGATTGGCTCGTAGCAAGTCTCTGTCCAAAATTTATATCCCTGTAAACTCCCACGCCGAACTGCTTTCCGTAACCGTGAAGCGCAGTTAAAATAATTTTTAAGAAAACGGAAAATAAACACATTTTCTTGATGAATTTATTTCAAATGCTGGAATTATAAGGAATGAATGGCCTTTTTGTGAAATTTATCGGGATATAAACTGGGAAAAGTCGCGGGAATACTGGACGAGGCCTTCCGGCCTTCGTCCAGTATTCCCGAGACTTTTCCAAGTTTATACCCCGATAAATTCCACAAAAAGGCCATTCATTCCTATATTAAATGTCTTAATAGCCACATGTTTTAATAAGAATATACATGTAAAACATTGTTTACCATGTAAGTGATCATTCTACACATCATTTTTGTTAATATTTACAAAATCTTAACAAAAACTCCAAATTTAATCAACATTTATAATAAATAATTAATTCTACGTCTTTTATGAAAATTATAATATGGTCCCAAGATGACCACGGAAATGTGGTCCCAGTGGCGGATCTGGAGGGGGGTTCCGGGGTTGCAACCCCTCCGTTCAGCCACAGAGTTTACATAGATCACAGTTTACCACCAATTTAAATGCTGTAAAACACAGGAAAGTGCATTTCTGGACATCTACATTTCAAAATTTGTCCTGGGCGGCATGCCCCCGGAACCCCCTAGCATACTCGCTTCACTCTGTGGAGCTCGAAAATAGGACAACCACCGTTCCCCAAATGCTGGATCCGCCCCTGGGTCCGAGGTGACTTGTCTGGTAGTCCAACTTGACCACACCCGTGGGCTGAGAATGAAATATGGTCTGACTTGACCATTGTCTGAGGTGACCATGGTTATGGCAAGACAAATGCACAATAATTCCCTGAACCATGGTTTGGAGCTTAAACCCTAGTTTAGGCTCCTCAAACCCTAGTTTGGGCTTAAACTGCCTAGGGTTTCTGATAGCCTAAACCACGGTTTGAGCTTAAACCCCAGTTTAGACTGCCCAAACCCTAGTTTAGGCTCGCCAAATGCACATTAATTCTCTAAACCCCAGTTTGAGAGTCTAAACCATGGTTTAGGCTCCCAAACCCCAGTTTGAGCAATTATTGTGCATTTGGCCAGAAACTGCCATTTGCGATTGTAACTCAATAAAAAGCCTAAGCCCTAGTTTGGACCCAAACCATATAGTTAAAGAAAAAAAATGCCAATCGTGATCCCAAAGGGTAGTTTTCTTAAACCCTGGTTTGAGCAATTATTGTGCACTTGGTGGCAGAAACCACCGTTTAGATTGCCAAACTAGGGTTTCTGATAGCCTAAACCACGGTTTGAGCTTAAACCCCAGTCTAGACTGTCCAAAGCCTAGTTTAGGCTCGCCAAATGCACAATAATTCGCTATCCCCAGTTTGAGAATCTAAACCATGGTTTAGGCTCTCAAACCCCAGTTTGAGCAATTATTGTGCATTTGGCCAGAAACTGTCATTTGCGATCGTAATTCAATAAAAAAGCCTAAACCCTAGTTTGGACCCAAACCATAGACTATATTTTAAGAAAAAACTGCCAATCGTGATCCCAAACGGTAGTTTTCTTAAACCCTGGTTTGAGCAATTATTGTGCACTTGGTGGCAGAAACCACCGTTTAGACTGCCAAACTAGGGTTTCTGATAGCCTAAACCACGGTTTGAGCTTAAACCCCAGTTTAGACTGCCCAAACCCTAGTTTAGGTTCGCCAAATGCACAATAATTCAGTAAACCCCAGTTTGAGAGTCTAAACGATGGTTTAGGCTCCCAAACCCCAGTTTTGAGCAATTATTGTGCATTTGGCCAGAAACTGCCGTTTCAGATTGTAATCGCTAGTTAATTTACGAAATCAGCCTAAACAGTGGTTACTGCTACCCGTCACAACCCGAGTTACGATTGGTTAAGCGATCACGAAGCCTAGTTATCCTTGGCTGATAGCTTAAACTATGTTTTGGGCATCCAGTCCAAAGCCTAGTTTCTATTGGTTAATTGATCTCAAAGCCTAGTTATCATTGGCTGATCGATTGGTTATCGGATGCATGGTAATACACGGCGTCACTAAATGGCGTAATGGTCGATTATTTGGATAAAGGTGAAAATGCGGCGTAATGGGAGTAAAATCGGCGTAATTATCGGAGAGAGGTGAATGCACATCCATCCATCTTTTCTTTTCTTTATTGATTTAAAAGCTTGACCCAAAGCCAATTGCATATAGTACGCATGTTATGTGTAATGTGGTGTGTGGCTCTTACTTTTAATGTGGCATATAATATAATATAATAATCCGAATTTATTGCATAAAACCAGTTACCATTTCCACCTACCGGCGGTGTTTAACCCATCCATTCATGCACTGAATATGCCCTCACCCCTACGCCATACCCCGTCTCCACCCACACCACATTTAGAGTGCTTCAGGCTGGATGTCAATTTGCTTGAGTTTTACACCGTGTGCCATTTGAGATTTGAAAAGCATAATTAATTGAATTAACTTGAAGTTCAAGTTAGCATTCCTAAAAATTAGTTATTTTTGCTGACCGCCAAAAAATTTAACTTGCAAAATCTCATATCATACCGACCTAGCATAAATAAATTGGAATACAGCTGAATGTATAGCATAATTAATAGAATTACGGGTAACTTGAATTTCAAGTTAGCCGTCCCAAATATTACTGCTTTTTACTGACCGGCAAAACATTTTACTTGCGAAATCTTATATCATACCGACCGAGCATAATTAAATTTGAATACAGCTGAATAATTTATTGAATTAACTTGAATTTCAAGTTAGCATTCCTAAAAATTACTTATTTTTTGCTGACCTGCAAAAAAGATAACTTGCAAAATCTCATATCATATATACCGACCGAGCATCATTAAATTGGAATACAGCTGAATAATAATAAATTAACTTGAATTTCAAGTTAACATTCCTAAAAATTACATATTTTTGCTGACCGCCAAAAAATTTAACTTGCGAAATCTCTATTTGAAGTAACTTGAAGTTCAAGTTACCATTCCTAAAAATTACTTATTTTAGCTCACCAACAAAATATTTAACTTGCGAAATCTTATATCATACTGACCGAGCATAATTAAATTGCAATACAGCGGAATAACAATTGAATTAACTTGATGAATTTCAAGTTAGCATTCCTAAATATTACTTATTTTTGCTGACCGTCAAAAAAATTCACTTGCAATATCTCATATCATACCAACCTAGCATAAATAAATTGGAATACAGCTGAATGTATACCATAATTAATTGAACTAACTTGAATTTTAAGTTAGCAGTCCCAAATATTACTTATTTTTACTGACCGCCAAAACATTTAACTTGTGAAATTTCTTATCATACCGACCGAGCATAATTTTGAATTTCATGTTAGCATTCCTAAAAATTACTTATTTTTGCTGACCGGCCAAAAAATTAACTTGTGAAATCACATATCATACCGACCGAATATAATTAAATGGAATACAGCTGAATAACAATTAAATTAACTTGAATTTCAAGTTCGCATTCCTAAAAATTACTTATTTTTGCTGACCGCCAAAAAATTTAACTTGCGAAATCTCATATCATACCGACCGATTATAAATAAATTTGAATACACCTGAATTTATAGCATAATTATTTGAAGTAACTTGAAGTTCAAGTTACCATTCCTAAAAATTTATTATTTTTGCTCACAAACAAAAAATTTAACTTGCAAAATCTTATATCATACCGACCGAGCATAATTAAATTGGAATACAGCTGAATAACAATTGAATTAACCTGAATTTCAAGTTAGCATTCCTAAATATTACTTATTTTTGCTGACCGCCAAAAAAATTAACTTGCGATATCTCATATCATACCAACCAAGCATAATTCAATTTGAATACAGCTGAATTTATAGCATATTGAATTAATTGAATTAACTTGAATTTCAAGTTAGCTGTCGCAAATATTACTTATTTTTACTGACCGCCAAAACATTTTACTTGCGAAATCTCATATCATACAGACCGAGCATAATTAAATTTGAATACAGCTGAATAATTTATTGAATTAACTTGAATTTCAAGTTAGCATTCCTAAAAATTACTTATTTTTGCTGACCTCCAAAAAATTTAACTTGCGAAATTTCTTATCATACCGACCAAGCATAAATAAAGTTGAATACACCTGAATTTAAACCATAATTAATTGAATTTCAAATTAGCATTCCTAAAACTTACTTATTTTTGCTGCATGACCAGCAAAAAAATGAACTTGCGAAATCTCATATCATACGGACCGAGCATAATTCAATTTGAATACTGCTGAATAATTCACTGAATTAACTTGATTTTTAAGTTAGCATTCATAAAAATTACTTATTTTTTCTGACGGGCAAAACATTTGACTTGCAAAATCTCATATCATACCGACCGAGCATAATTCAATTTGAATACAGCTGAATAATTCACTGAATTAACTTGAATTTCAAGTTAGCATTCCTAAAAGTTACTTATTTTTGCTGACCACCAAAAATTTTAACTTGTGAAATCTCCTATCATATCGACCGAGCATAAATACATTGGAATACAGCTGAATTTATAACATAATTAATTAAATTAACTTGAAATTCAACTTAGCATTTTAAAAATTACTTATTTTTGCTGACCGCCAAAAGATTTAACTTGCAAAATTTCTTATCATACCGACCAAGTCTAAATAAATTTGAATACACCTGAATTTTAAGCATATATAATTAATTGAATTTAAAATTAGCATTCCTAAAAATTACTTATTTTTGCTGACCACCAAAATATTTAACTTGCAAAATCTCCTATCATACCGACCGAGCATAAATACATTGGAATACAGCTGAATTTATAGCATAATTAATTGATTTAACTTGAATTTAAAATTAGCATTCCTACTTATTTTTAGCTCGACTATTCAAAGAATAGTTAGAGCTTATGTTGTCACCCCGGCGTCGGCGTCGGCGTCGGCGTCAGCGTCATCGTCACACCTTGGTTAAGGTTTTTAGTCAACCTTGTATATGGAATACTACTGGCCCTACACCCACCATACTTGGACAACTTCATCTCCTAGTGATGTTCATCAATGACCCCTGATCTATATTTGACCTTGACCTACATTTCCTCTTGAATTACTTAGTTAATTCCCCTTGGTTAATGTTTTTAGTCAAGCTTGTATATGGAATACTACTGGCTCTACACCCACCATACTTGGACAACTTCATCTCCTAGTGATGTACATCAATAACCCCTGATCTGTATTTGACCTTGACCTACATTTAACCTTGAATTACTTACTTAATTCCCCTTGGTTAAGGTTTTTAGTCAACCTTGGTTAAGGGTTTTACTCAAGCTTGTACATGGAATACTATTGTGCATACAGGCACCATACTTGGATAACTTTTTCTCGATGTACATCAATAACCCCTGATCTGTATTTGACCTTGACCTACATTTAACCTTGAATTACTTACTTAATTCCCTTGGTTAAGGTTTTTAGTCAACCTTGGTTAAGGGTTTTACTCAAGCTTGTACATGGAATACTATTGTGCATACAGGCACCATACTTGGATAGCTTTTTCTCATAGGGATGTACATCAATAACCCCTGACCTTTATTTTACCTTCACCTACATTTAACCTTGAATTACTTGGTTAATGTTTATAGTCAAGCTTGTATATGAAATACTTCTGGGCCTACATCAACCATACTTGGACAACTTCATCTCCTAGTGATGTACATCAATAATCCTTGACTGACCTATATTTGACCTTGACCTACTTTTATTCTTGGATTACTTAGTTATCTCCCCTTGGTTACGGTTTTTACTCAAGCTTGTATATGGAATACTCCTGGGCCTACAGCAACCATACTTGGAAAACTTTATCTCCTAGTGATGTACATCAATAACCCCTGACCTATATCTGATATTGACCTACATTTAACCTTGAATTACTTTCTTAATTTCCCTTGGTTAATGTTTTTAGTCAACCTTGGTTAAGGTTTTTATGCAGGCTGCAGCCACCTTCTTTGTCAAGCTATGTGTACATCGACACCCTCGTAGTCGAGCTATGCTGTTCTCCTACTGCTCTTGTTATGCAGGCCGCAGCCACCTTGTTTGTCAAGCTATGTGTACATCGACAACCCTCGTAGTCGAGCTATAGTTCTTGTTGCTCAGGCTGTCCACCAAAAAATTAAACACTAAACTTGGGAACTTGAAATCTCATATTGTAGCGACCGAGCATAGTTAACTTGAATTTAAGGGTGGGAAATGGCTCGAAGACCTTCCATACCCGGTTAACATTCCATACATAGTTAACTTTTAATACACCTGAATTTATAGCATAATTAATGGAATTAACTTGAATTTCAAGTTAGCAGTCCTAACAATTACTCATTTTGGCTAACTGCCAAACAAATGTAACTTGCGGAATCTCATATCTTACACATCAACTCTATTGTTTGTCAGAGGTTGGTAAGCAATTTGAACTCCTCTATAGACAAAAGAAAAGTTTGCATCTATATGCAAACCTGGGCACGAAAAAGTCGTGCCTCATGGCAATTAAACCACACACGTTGTGTGTCTATGGTCATTGTGTAAATTGATAGCTTGACAGAAGGAACACCGGCTAAGATAAGTGGTCTTACGATGGCTAGCGTAGCCCGGATCAGGCTGCGCATCCACGCAGTTTGATCATTGCATGTGTTGGTCGCCATTCGATCAACACCATTTCCTATATTTACTACATGTCACCAATGTAGCAGTTGTTGATGTTTTGCGATCAGCAAAATTATTACATGTATAACATAAAACGCTAATTTGGATGGTGAATGATGATAAAGGTACACGTTACAAATACGGTACTGCAAGGTGCTTTTTTTTTTTTTTGAATTGTCAGTAAACAACCCGTTTATTTATATATATACATGTATATATATATTTTGTATCTATAAATAACAAACATGTATAACAAAGTCAGCGACCTACAGTGTGGAGCCGATCAGACCGTGGTTCTGTCCGGTGTGGTAGGATTCACACTATTGGATCTCACAATACATACAATTATTGTCAAATTCAAAAGGCTATCGATATTAATTTGCAAAATATTCTGATGCAGTTAATATTATAATGACAAGCTGTGTGTAACCGATTGAACTGTGGACAGACTGTAGATATAAGCTGTCTGTTCGAAGTAAAATTGGGTATTTTATATGTGTATTCTTATGCTCATTCAAAGATATTTATTTTGTAAATGTACACGTTCAGTGGAAACTCTCCAAACTCGGACACCTTGGGATGTTCCACTTTAAATCAGACATGTTAATGCTTTATGGGACATTCTAGTGTTTTGCAGTCATGAAACTTCATTGTAATCAGAGATACATAACAGCAAAAAACATGTAAATTAAATATCCCTTTTTTTCTGAGTGTCCGGTTTAGAGGGGTTGCACTATATATTGCGAAAAAACAATTTCTCCATGTTAAATCCCCATAGACATCTTCACGGAGTGAAGATGTCTATGGGGATTTAACATGGGGAAATTTTTTTGAATTTTAGAAATACTGTACCGATTTTTAAAATTTAACTTTTGTTTTCTTAGATCATATCCAAGCTATCTAGTCAGGTTTCGGAGTCAATTTCCAAATTTTTTCATTTTTTGACTCCTCCCACACTTCCTTACCTCTTTTTCCCCCATGTTAAATTCCCATAGACAAATAAATTTTTCGCAATAAAATCAATATTTGACGAATTTCACGAAATAAAAAGAAGGCTCATTCTTAAATTTTCCTTTAATTTAATATTATCAAAAATAATATTGTTTTTGAATTGTCTATAAAGCCGTAAAATTTGGGCAGCTTTCGTGAAACAGACTATAGGTTTTGACAGACAGAAAACAGTTAATATATTTACAAGTATATGTTATTACCGATCTGAGGAACAGCAATACAGACCTCGATCGGGCTTGTTTGGGCTAGGCGGATATTATTTAGTATCCTATACTTGGGTCCTTCTCCGTGTTAGTGACGCATATGTAATCACAAATCGTGTCAATGCCATGGACAGATGTATAAACAAAAATATATATACAGACGGGCAGCAGAAATGTCTAAACTATAGTGTAGAACATTGTGGAAATACTTTAAATAAAAGCTTACCTGGTGAATCTCCCACACGTAGTCTACAGTATATTTCTGTTTACGTATAGTGTAGCACATGGAAAGACAATTGTCACTGACAAAAATAGGGATATAATTGAGGGGCGTTCAGTAAGTAACAGAAAAGTGTTATAAACCTACACACACTCGTAAAGTGGCATATTTCATTTGTAAATAATTAATGGATTTACATTTATTTAGCATATGCTGCATATGCAATCTATGCTCAATAAATGTAAATCCATAAATTGAAATTTACAGACGATCTTAAATTTGCACTTACAAACATTTTAGTCGTAAGAAGTTTAGTGAAACGGGCCCCTGATGGGCGAGACAAAATGAATACACGTTTTCAATTCCGTTTTTTGGCCAGGTTTTTTTGGAGAAAAAATCAAGGCTATTGGATTGGCGAAAGCCGGGTGGGCGGGCGGGCGATCGGGCGGGCGGTGGGCGGCGTCCACAATCAATGTTAAGTTTTCGTGTTTGAGTCCATTTCTTTGTTACTGTACCACCTAGGACCACCAAACTTTCACAGCTTCATAATCAAGGGGTGCCCACCACATATCACTATCCAACATGTTACCTTTTTAGCCAGGTTTTTTTGAAAGAAATCCAGGCTATTGGATTGGCGAAAGCCGGGCGGCGGGCGGGCGGGCGGGCGGGCGGGCGGGCGGGCGGGCGTGGGCGGCATCCACAATCCAACATGTGACCATTTTTTTTACCTTCACCTATTATTTCTACGTAATTGACCATTTTCAACGTTAACTTTTTAACGTACGTCTGGTTAAAGTTTTTTGGTTAAAAGTTTTTCGTTATACTATATCTCTGCAACTGCTTCGCCCATTACCTTGAAACTTCACATGGGTGTTTATCATCATCCATATTTTCATTCTACCCCACAACCGTGCGGCCCCTATGCCCAATGTCAAGGTCAAATTACTTTGAATTTTTTTGTTAATGTTTTTTTTGTGTACTATATCTCTGCAACTCCTTCACCCATTACCTTGATACTTCACATGAGTGTTTATCATCATTGTCAGCGTGATATCGTCGGCATTTTGGCATACGTCCGTCCGTACGTCCGTACGTCCGTGTGTCTGGTTAAAGTTTTTTTGTTAAAGTTTTGTCATCTACTATATCTATTTTTTTAGTGTCCATGCCTCGCCCCAAGGCACGACATGCAGGCCATGGCCATCTAGTCTACAAAAAGTGGTTATAATTATGTTGTCCAAGTGTCTACGCTTGGAAAAAACCTGGCCTTCGTGGCTTTGCCTCGTTTCTTGTTTTTAACTTGACCCATTTTTTCCGCGTAGTCGATTTAGCCATTTTCAATGTTAACTTTTCGTGTTTACAATGTTAAGTTTTCGTGTTTAAGTCCATTTCTTTGGTACTGTACCACCTAGGACCACCAAACTTTCACAGCTTCATAACCAAGGGGTGCCCACCACATACAACTATCCAACATGTGCCCATTTTTTTTACCTTGACCTATTATTTCTACCTAATTGACTTTTCAACGTTAACTTTTTAATGTACGTCTGGTTAAAGTTTTTTGGTTAAACGTTTTTTGTTATACTATATCCCTGCAACTGCTTCGCCTATTACCTTGAAACTTCACATGGGTGTTTATCATCATCCATATTTTCATTCTACCCCCCAACCATGTGGCCCCTGTGCCCAATGTCAAGGTCAAATTACTTTTTTTGTTAAAGTTTTTTCGTGTACTATATCTCTGCAACTGCTTCACCCATTCCTTGATACTTCACATGGGTATTTATCATCATTGTCGCGCCCGCTTGCGGAAATCGCGATATAGTCGGCATTTTGGCATACGTCCGTCCGTCCGTACGTCCGTGTGTCCGTTTAAAGTTTTTTGGTTAAAGTTTTTCCATCTACTATATCTCTTTTTTTTATTGTCCATGCCTTGCCCCAAGGCGCGACATGCAGGCCACGGCCATCTAGTCTACAAAAAGTGGGTATAATTATGTTATCCAAGTGTCTATGCTTGGTAAAAACCTGGCCTTCGTGGCTTTGCCTCCTTTCTTGTTGTATGAATAATATCGTCTAGCATTACAGGATGCGGATCCGATTGAATATTAATGAAAGAAACTATTTTTAGTTGAAATTAACATAAAATTAAGACACACTACACTTCTGTGTTCACGACCATGACTATTTGAAAACCATGTTAACAAACACCTAAAGGAGTCTGTAAACAAGTATAAACTGCAACAAGTATAAACTGCTACATAAAGCCCAATGGATTTCGAAAATTTCATTCTTGTCACACTTTCTGGACTTTAAAGGTACATTCCCACTCAGTAGGCACAAAATTTCCTTTATATCAGAGACACCATATGAGACATTTTCTGGCAAAATAAACATTCATTCACCATTACCCCACGTATTGATTGGCATTATTATACATTTATATCAGACGTAAATTTCCACAATGATATCAGGGGTGATAACCGTGTTTCCTTAACATGTTAACGGACATTACTATTTATTCTCTGTATTTATTTTTTTATGTGCAATGATCATAATTTATAATCTGTCGAAAATATAATTTTTTCAGGTGACACATTTAATTAGTATAAATAATTAAAAACTATCATGCCTCATTTGCATATGAAAATAGCCTGACAATACCACGAGTCACTATCAGTAAAATAAATATTACTAAATGATTTTATCTGTATAGTATGCACTCGTAATTTTTAAAACTGTTGGAATAGTGACACAATTATACACATTTAATTCCTATAAAGAATAGTTTGTGCCTACTGAGTGGGAATGTACCTTTAAGGTAGTAGGTCATAGATAGATAGATTTGGCTTCAATTATAATTGCATCATAAGAGTGATGTGATATATGAATATAATATATAACTAGAAAAAGTCGATGGCGCGCCATCGCAATATACCCACTTTCCCCAAATGCTAAGTCCGAAAGGGGGAGGTAATCCATGATGGAGGGTCGGATAAAAAATCCGAATTCACTTTGCGCATCAGCACATCAAAACGAAGCTACGAACCAAATATCAGACGCGTAGGTATTAAGGTGAAAAAGTTTTTCGACCTACGAGGAAAAATAGTGAAATTCTAAGTCCGAAAGGGGGAGATAATCCATGATGGAAGGTCCGATCAAAAATCGGAATTCACTTTGCACATCATAACGAAGCTACATATCAAATATCAGAAATGTAGGTATTAAGGTGAGAAAGTTTTTCGACTTACAATGAAAAATAGGGAAATTCTGAGTCCGAAAGGGGGAGATAATCCATGATAGAGGGTCGCATCAAAAATCCGAATTCACTTTGCGCATCTGCACATCATAACGAAGCTACATACCAAATATCAGGCGCGTAGGTATGAAGGTGAAAAAGTTTTTCGAGTTACAAGGAAAAAATGGGAAATTGTGAATCCGAAAGGGGGAGATAATCCATGATGGAGGGTCGGATCCAAAATCCGAATTCACTTTGCGCATCTGCACATGATAACGAAGCTACATACCAAATATCAGGCGCGTAGGTATGAAGGTGAAAAAGTTTTTCGAGTTACAAGGAAAAAATGGGAAATTGTGAGTCCGAAAGGGGGAGATAATCCATGATGGAGGGTCGGATGAAAAATCCGAATTCACTTTGCGCATCTGCACATGATAACGAAGCTACATACCAAATATCAGGCGCGTAGGTATGAAGGTGAAAAAGTATTTCGAGTTACAAGGAAAAAATGGGAAATTGTGAGTCCGAAAGGGGGAGATAATCCATGATGGAGGGTCGGATCAAAAATCCGAATCCAATGTCAAGGTCAAATTACTTTGAATTTTTTTGTTAAAGTTTTTTCGTGTACTATATCTCTGCAACTGCTTCATCCATTACCTTGATACTTCACATGGGTGTTTATCATCATTGTGGCACTTGCTTGCGGAAAGCGCGATATCGTCGGCATCTTGGCATACGTCCGTCCGTACATCCGTGTGTCCGGTTAAAGTTTTTTGGTTAAAGTTTTTCCATCTACTATATCTATTTTTTTAGTGTCCATGCCTCGCCTGAAGGCGCGACATGCAGGCCACAGCCATCTAGTCTACAAAAAGTTGGTATAATTATGTTATCCAAGTGTCTATGCTTGGAAAAATCCTGGCCTTCGTGGCTTTGCCTCGTTTCTTGTTATTGTACTGAATTTATTACATTATCACAGCCAAAATATACTGAATTTATTACATTATCACAGCCATTTTGGCTGTGATAATGTAATAAATAGAGGTAGTATAATAATTCTGCATACTTTTAATCATCAAATATATGCAGTCGTTAGTTCTATATAAAATAATGCATTTCGGGTAAAATAAATGATTTCTCCCTTAAAGTATACTTTGCTAGATAAGTATACTTTGCAATTTTGATGAAATCAGCTACGGGTTCAGGTGATAAGACTTGTCAAAGATTCTATAAGCCTCATTTTATTGTGGCAGAACACACAGGGCTCCAGATAAGCTTTGTGTTTAAAGAGTATTACACCCCTGATTTTGAATTCAATGCATATTTATACCCCCACAAACAAAGTTTGTTGGGGGTATATAGGAGTCAGCTTGTCGGTCGGTCTGTCGGTCTGTCGGTCTGTTGGAAATTCCCTTCCGCTCTATATCTTCTACACAGATGCATGGATTATCAAATGCCGTGGCACAAATGTTTCTCAAGATGAGAAGGTGTGTCGCGATCAATAACCACGCACCTACATCCAAGGTCAAGGTCACAGTTGAAGGTCAAAGGTCAAAGGTCAAACCTATAGAAATTCCCTTCCGCTCTATATCTTCTACATCGAAGCATGGATTATCAAATGGCTTGGCACAAATGTTTGCTACGTCCAAGGTCAAGGTCACAGTTGAAGGTCAAAGGTCAAACCTATCGAAATTCCCTTCCGCTCTATATCTTCTACACCGATGCATGGATTATCAAATGGCTTGGCACAAATGTTTCTCATGATGAGAAGGTGTGTCGCGATCAATAACCACGCACCTACATCCAAGGTCAAGGTCACAGTTGAAGGTCAAAGGTCAAACCTATTGAAATTCCCTTCCGCTCTATATATTCTACATCGAAGCATGGATTATCAAATGGCTTGGCACAAATGTTTGCTACGTCCAAGGTCAAGGTCACAGTTGAAGGTCAAAGGTCAAACCTATCGAAATTCCCTTCCGCTCTATATCTTCTACACCGATGCATGGATTATCAAATGGCATGGCACAAATGTTTCTCATGATGAGAAGGTGTGTCGCGATCAATAACCACGCACCTACGTCCAAGGTCAAGGTCACTGTTGAAGGTCAAAGGTCAAACCTATTGAAATTCCCTTCCGCTCTATATCTTCTACACCGATGCATGGATTATCAAATGGCTTGGCACAAATGTTTCTCATGATGAGGTGTGTCGCGATCAATAACCACGCACCTACGTCCAATCAAGGTACAGTTCACAGTTGAAGGTCAAATGTCAAACCTATTGAAATTCCCTTCCGCTCATATCTTCACACCGATGCATGGATTATCAAATGTCTTCTCAGATGCTAACCACGCACCTACATCCAAGGTCACAGTTGAAGGTCAAAGGTCAAACCTATTGAAATTCCCTTCCGCTCTATATCTTCTACACTGATGCATGGATTATCAAATGGCTTGGCACAAATGTTTCTCATGATGATAAGGTGTGTCGCAATCAATAACCACGCACCTACGTCCAAGGTCAAGGTCACAGTTGAAGGTCAAAGGTCAAACCTATTGAAATTCCCTTCCGCTCTATATCTTCTACACCGATGCATGGATTATTAAATGCCTTGGCACAAATTTTTCTCAGGATGAGAAGGTGTGTCGCGATCAATAACCACGCACCTACGTCCAAGGTCAAGGTCACAGTTGAAGGTCAAAGGTCAAACCTATTGAAATTCCCTTCCGCTCTATATCTTCTACACCGATGCATGTATTATCACACTATGCCCAGGGTCAAGGTCACAGACTTGATGCGTTTGAAACCTTAACGCTCGGCTAAATGGCTTATAATAAAAAATGCCTCGTTTTCTTTGGCTGCCAGTGGGGGTATTCGTGTGCCGACAGGCCACATTTCTAGTTTATGTTTGCAAATGGATTATGGAATTTATCACTCGTTCTTTCCGATATGCATGGGGAATAAATGCGTAAAAAGTAAACAAAGTTGAAAAACTGACTTGAGCAGCAACATGCAAACAGTTTATTAGGAACACTTATACTACTCAATTTGAAACTCAGTGAGTATTATCATATTGTTGTGTGTACTTTGTTCTCCCACATTTGAAAATCAATACGTATTCAGCTAAATAAATATGTAAAATACACCAATATGTGCCTTATCTGGTGCTCTGGTGCAGTATGGCTTTTTCTTGTTATCTGTAGCTACATACCAAGGTTCAGTAGCCTATTTCATCAACATTGCAAAGTATACTTTAGTAGCAAAGTATACTTTGAGGGAGAAATTTTCAATTTTTTTTTAAATTTATTAATTTTTATTATACTGAATTTATTACATTATCACAGCCATTTAATGGCTGTGATAATGTAATAAATTCAGTATAATAATTCTGCATACTTTTAATCATGAAATACATGCATTTGTTAGTTCTATATGAAATAATGCATTTCAGGAAAAATAAATGATTACTCCCTCAAAGTATACTTTGCTAGTAAAGTATACTTTGCAATGTTGATGAAATAGGCTACTGGTGTGGGGCCTTGGTATCATCGGTTTTGGTTGGGACAATTACAATAAAAGATTACCAGATCATTTAGAAGAGGGCCATGGGTTAAAACTTGCAAAGTTTATTTTCTCCTTCACAATATACATTTTCAATAACAATAAAATACAGTGAAATCGCGATGGCTCGAAAGCCCACGGGCCTGTACATTTTTTGCAAGTCATTGTATCTTACTAGTCATGGCATCTGGGAGTTTTGTATATTTGTTGACTATTTTACCCATCGGGTTTAGGAATGACGTAGCACAATAGCAGGGCCGTAGCGGAAAAACAGGCCAAAATAATGCCACGGCAGCGCCATGCTGCCGTGGCATTATTTTGGCCTGTTTTGTTTTTTTTGTATGTAGGAAATGCGATTTTGAGGGTCTAAGTGGAATATTTCCCGCTGAAAAGGCTGCCGCGGCATTATTTTACACACCGCTACGGGCATGAATAGAATGTATCAATGTTATAGCTGATTATAGTATTTATTTGCAGATTGAAGTTAAATATTAAACTATTTACTCTTTATATATTTATTATCAAAGGCTAAAAGCTCCACTATTTAAAGGTGCATGCCCACTCAGTTTGCACAAAATGTTCTTTATAGGAATTAAATAAGTGTATAATTGTTTCACTATTCCACCAGTTCTAAAAATTACAAGTGCCCGCTATACAGATATAATCATTTAGTAATATTTATTTTACTTATAGTGACGTGCGGTGGTATCAGGCTATTTTCATATGCAAATGAGGCATGATTTATACTAATTAAATGTGTCACCTGAAAAAATCATATTTTCGACAGATTATAAAGTCTTATCACTGCACATCAAAAAATAAATACAGAGAATAAATAGTAATGTCCGTAACATTTTAAGGAAACACAGTTATCGCCCCTGATATCAGTGTGTAAATGTACGGCTAATACAAAATGTATAATAATGCCAATCAATACATGGGATAATGGTGAATGAATGTTTATTTTGCCAGAAAATGTTCAGATGATGCCTCTGATGTACATGTAAAGAACAGTTTGTGCCTCAGAGCTCCAGATAAGCTGCGTATTTGAGTAAATTCCCAATTAAAATTGCCAAAAATTGAAATCAGAAGTAGTGAGTATCAAAAAGCAATGCAAAATTTGTGATATCTTTATCATGCTACAGAAAACAATAAACAGACCACAAATATAGCATATTTCCTTTTTTTTCCCATGAAAACACATCTTGGTATTTCATTAGAATTTTCTCCAAGGAGACAATTCTAATGAAATACCAAGATGTGTTTTCATTTAGAAGCAAACTATTCAATGAGTGCGGTCTGCTGATGTGTAAACAGTTGTGTAATTCTATTTTACACAATACCCAATTGCTTCAGAAATGATGGAGTGACAATACTCAATTACTAATTCCTTATCTGGAGCCCTGGTGCCTACTGAATGGACATGTACCTTTAAATGCATCACCTGAAAAAATAATATTTTCTACAGATTATACAGTATGACCATTGCACATCAAAAAATAAATACAGAGAATAAATAGTAATGTCCGTTAACATTTTAAGGAAACACGATTATCACCCCTGATATCAGTGTGGACATTTACGTCTGATATAAAATGTAGAATAATGCAAATCAAAATGTGGGGTAATGGTGAATGAATGTTTATCCCGTCAACACAGTGCGTATGTGCCGTGAAACATGGTGCCGTGAAACATTTTTGATATCCAGTCAATACTATATTTGCATTTTACAGCCATTTGTAGGTGTTCATGGGATAAATAGAATAGTAGGTTAGTGCCGTGAATGGGAAAAAATATCTGGCGCCGCACAGAAACGGGATGTGCTCGGCAGAGCCTCGCCCATCCCGTTTCCTGAGCCTTGCCAGATATTTTTTCCCATTCACGGCACTAACCTACTATTTTCCTTATTTCTGAACCAAAATATATGTTGTGACCACTAATTTGAACCGTCTCGGCGAGACGGTTCAAATGAGTGGTCACAACATATACTTCTGATGAGAAATAAAGAAATTCTTGAGCCTTGCCGGATATTTTTTCCCATTCACGGCACTAACCTACTATTCTCTATCTATTTTGCCAGAAAACATCTCAGATGATGTTTCTGATAATGAACATTTTGTTCCTACTGGGTGGGCATGTACCTTTAATATAAATAGCGCATGATACATAGTGGTGCACACATTAACGTCGCCATCATATAGCAAAATAATAAGAGATGCGTCCGCGGCACTTGAAAAATGTTTCGATGGATCACACTTTTCAAGGAGTTGCATTTTGAGCCATCGCATTTAAAATACATTAAACATATAGGAAAAATCGTGGCGCTATTTCGAGCGAGCCCAGCATTACGAGGCATTACATTTTGAGCCATCGCGATTTCACTGTATTTAATAACTTTCATACCTGTAACGATATATCGTGGCATTTACTTGACTTGTATTTATTATAATACCACAGATATTTGGTTTTAAATTTCCATTATTTATGCGCTGTTTAGGCTGCCCCCATTTAAATCACATGATACGCTTTACATTGTGTGGTTGTGTACCTGTCCCCAGTGGGTATTTAACAGGGACTACACACTTGTGATTGGAGAAATGGGGTTTTGGGATTTGTGACCAGTATAGTTCCTGATCAAATAGCACACTTATGTAGCCTGGTAATGATATATATTGCTTAGACGCAAGACATGTGTTTCATTGCTGGAAAGGTGAACAGTGCAGATCAGTATCAGACTGCTGCTTTTGCAAGCTGATCTAGCTCTATACTGGTGGCAGAGACAATATGCCAGGTTTAGCAAGATAGTGAACCATATTCCACATCAAAGAGTGTCATATCATCTGAATTTCAAAGATATTGTTGTCCCCTGGTTAGCCCCAGGGATGTTTCTGTTGGTGGTAAAACATATTTACACAGCACATGAGAAAACACCACTTGTTGCTGTGTCATAAGATACAAAACATGAATAAAGACGATCAGATCGAGGTTTTTTCGCGACGTTATCAACCGCGTTCGTATTATTTCGATATGATTTATTGATTTAATATGAATCCAGCGAGTCCGTTCCTATCTTTTAATTATTAGCATGATTAGAATGGGATGAACAAAACTGATAACATTTTTATTGAAATTGAGGTACGTAGAGGGGACCATAAAAAGTGTTTGAAACAGCAATATAAATCAAAATACTGAAAGTACTGAAATATGTTATCTCCACAAAAACTGATCACTTGCGGACCTAGAGACTGAAAGTTGCATATTTTCTCAATCATCATCCAGAGGCAAATGTACGGTGATGGTGCAAACCCATTACCACCCATACGTTTTCTCTAGAAAACTCCCTAGGCTATTAATGTACTACATATGAAAAGGAAATATCTAAATTGTATCACTGGTTCAAATAAGAGAAGTGCGCCAATGACACTATTTAATTATAATAGAGAAGCTGTAACACCATGGTAGTTGCGGGAAGTAGCTCTGTAATACTACAATATACTACGGTACCGTTCATAGCATACTAACATCATGGTAAACATGGTAAAGCTATCAATTGGTAAATTTAGTTTCATACACTAACGTCGCCCGTCATAGGTAGTGCCTATTTCATATTAGCTGCTGTATGTCTTGTATGTCTTGATTCATATTTTCAAGAATTTAACTGATAAACTGAGCCCAAAACTATGAAAACTATAGAGAATAGTATATGTAGAGTTTTAGATACAAAGCAAGACATACCAAAACGCCATAGGATAAGTTGGCACAGGGAACTATTTTCTTGGTCGTACTCGCTGTTTAGACTTAGCATGACAATATGGCTTCCCCCATAGAAATTTGCGTGACATAATATGCTATCTCAAGGGGAGATAACATATAAAAATAGACCATCTTATGTGGTAGGTCAATCATCAAGATATTGTAACAAATAAATACAGGCTCACCTACATTTACATGTATTCATTCTTTGAGTGATTGACTCATGGATTGAATCCCCATTTCTCCAGTCACAGCCAGATATTATGATTTAGAGTTAGACCCCACCATGGAGGGGGCCGATTCACTAAACTTTGTGCGATAAAATGTTTGTAAGTGCAAAATTATGATAGTCTGTAAATTTCACATTAACACTATTTTCGTGTAAACAATTATTTGATTTACATTTATTGAGCATAGGCTGCATATGCAGCCTATGCTCAATAAATGTAAATCCAACAATCAAAATTTCTAAATCATCCTAAATTTGCACTTACCAGTATGAACATTTTAGACGTACAAAGTTTAGTGAAACGGGGCCCCTGGTTCGTTATTCCTGTTCCAGATGGGATGGGGTGATCTAGGTGTATTCGGACAGCCTGGTAAGGAGACCCCCAATCTGGACAAGATGGCGTCAGAAGGCATGCTGTTTCCGGACTTCTATTCAGCAAACCCACTCTGCTCTCCATGTAAGATCCTGGGGCCCGTTTCACTAAACTTCGTACGACTAAAATGTTCGTAAGTGCAAATTTAAGATCGTCTGTAAATTTCAATTGATCGATTTACATTTATTGAGCATAGGCTGCATATGCAGCCCATGCTCAATAAATGTAAATCCAAAAATTGTTTACGAGGAAACATTGTCAATGTGAAATTTACAGACTATCATAGTTTTGCACTTACAAACATTTTAGTCGTACAAAGTTTAGTGAAACGGGCCCCTGTCTTTTTTCAAAATTAATTTAGAAAACTGCTGGCCCGATTGATATTTTGCTGGCCCAAAAACAATGTATTCAGCATTTGTTACAGATTGTTATCAATTGTGAGTGAAAAAAGTTACGTACACATCTTTGCAAAAGAATTGTTGGCCCACTGGGCCAGCTGGCTGTTGAATTCTTTCAGCCCTGATCAAATTTTACCAGCCAGGGACCCGTTTCACTAAACTTTGTACGACTAAAATGTTTGTAAGTGCAAAATTATGATAGTCTGTGAATTTCACATTAACAATGTTTCCTCGTAAATAATTTTTGGATTTACATTTATTGAGCATAGGCTGCATGTGCAGCCTATGCTCAATAAATGTAAAGCCTTAAATTGAAATATTTGTAAAGGCAAAATTATGATAGTCTGTAAATTTCACATTAACACTGTTTTCTTGTAAACAATTATTGGATTTACATTTATTGAGCATGGGCTGCATATGCAGCCTATGCTCAATAAATGTAAATCCATCAATTGAAATTTCCAGACTGTCCTAAATTTGCACTTACAAACATTTTAGTCCTATGAAGTTTAGTGAAACGGCCCCCTGGGGCGTAGGGCCAGTGGTTTATTGTGAATATTGGGCTAACAAGGAACACATTTTTGTTGAACAGGCAAACAAATAAAATGCAGATAACAGATATTTTCACCACCTTTAACCATTTCAACACCATTATACCTCTTTTATAATATTTGTAAACGGTGTAGACCATGATAAACCAGCTCACAATGAGCCACCTTATCAAGATTTGCACCATTTTGTCGATTTTATTTTACACATGATCCCCTTTTCTGCATAATAGAACAGTCTCAAAGTTAGCATGACCTAGTCCATGTCAGTTACTTAGTGGTGAAAGGGTTAAACATATTTACAGTTAACCCTTAGACCACTATCTTAATTTTTTGTTATCTGCTGTTTATTTTCTATTTTCCATTGTTATCATCAAAAACATGCTTTGACAGCACTTTAGAATAATTTACAACATGCTTTGACAGCACTTTAGAATCATTTCCATTGGAAATGATTCTGAAGTGCTATCAAAACATGTTTTTATTGAGAAATAAGGCAAGATATAAAAGCAGCAGCAGCCGACAATTGTTGTGAGTAACGGCATAATATGGCCCCTGGCTGAGAAAAGGAACATAGTTGCGACCACCACAGCCCCGGATCATATGCATAGTTGATCAGGGCCCACACTGGTCATCATTCCTGACCACTATAGATCCTGGTCAGTAGCCTATTTCACCAACATTGCAAAGTATACTTATCTAGCAAAGTATACTTTGAGGGAGTAATCATTGATTTTTCCGAAATGCATTATTTCATACAGAACTAATGATTGCATATATTTGATGATTAAAACTATGCAGAATTATTATACTGAATTTATTACATTATCACAGCCAAAATGGTTGTGATAATGTAATAAATTCAGTATAATAAAAATTAATAAATTTATCCTAAAATTGAAAATTTCTCCCTCAAAGTATACTTTGCTAGGAAAGTATACTTTGCAATGTTGGTCAAATAGGCTACTGATGTGGAGTTGATGCCATTTAACCCGAGGCAGTGACCTGAACAAACATGGCAAACATTAGTAACATAAGAAATCAAATTGAATAGTTTTATGACCAATGTCCCCTTGGTTAAATAAACGGGACATTTTGTTCTCTGAAAAATGTCACGTATCGTGATAACCCTAAATATTATGGGTACATGGACAATGGCCGGGAAAAGTTTTCACGCCATAGAAATGGCCCCTTCCTCCATATCGTTGGCACGTCCGTCCGTCTGTCTTCAAAAATTTGAAAACTTAACGTTGGGAGAAATTTGTTATAATTTCTGTTTACTTTCACCAAACGTTTTGATATTTCACACATGCCTTTCTCTAATGATTATCTATCATGCTATAACAAATCCATGGTTATCAGGCCCCTGCTAACCTCAAGGTCAAGGCCACAGTCTTATTGCTTTCATAAACTTAACGTTGGGGGTTTCCTTTCACGAAACGTTTTGATATTTCACACATGCCTTTCTCTACTGATCATGCTGTGACAAATCCACGACACTCAGACCTCCGCTAACCCCAAGGTCACAGTCTTTGTACTTTCATAAACTTTCACTGCTGTTCTTGATATTGTACACAGACCTTCGTCTAATGGTTCTCTATCATGCCATGCAAACTCCACGACCCTCAGACCCCCGCTAACCCCAAGGTCAAGTTCACAATCTTATCGCTTTCGCAAACTTCACATTGGCGTGGCTCGAAATTAACACTGGTCCAGTGGTCCGAGGCCAGTAGTTCTACCACAAGATTAGTAAAAATTTCAAGCCAGTGGTCCTCCTGGCTAGTGAAAAAAAGGGCAATACATCATAAATTTCCTAAAAACATCAGACAAAAGTTTCTGACAAAGGAAAATGAAAACGTATTTTTCTAATGTCTTGGAAACAAGATCGTGAATCTCTAGTATATGATGCCAATAGTCACAAAATCCCATGTGCATGGTGCATATAATATGCAAGTAGTGATTCACATGATTCAGATAACAAACCAGTGCAAATTTCAAGTTTTAAATATGGCATGTAGTAGTATAGAGGGAGTCAAAATGATACCACCAAAAGTGGGAGCGTTATTGATACCCGTTACAGCTCCAAACAGTATCGAAAAAATGGTGTTTTTGCCCAATAATATAAACTAGCCACCAACACTGAAATATGAACAAAAGTACTCACCAGCACCCTCGAAAAATGGGCTTTTTGTATAGAGAAAAGCAGAATGATACCACCAGAGGTGGCACCATTTCCACCAACACACAACACTCCCAACACCCACGAAAAATTGGGAACGGATTTCAGAAAAACCCAAATACATCGAACTACAACAAACTACAGGCACTACAACTAACACAGGCGAACGCCCACCATACTTAGTGAAAAAATTTTGAAATTGAAAATAATGGCTTCAAAAAAGAAGACGAACAAAAGTACTCACCAGCACCCTCGAAAAAGTGGCTTTTTGTATAGAGAAAAGCAGAATGATACCACCAGAGGGTGGCACCGTTTCCACCACCACACAACACTCCCAACACCCACGAAAAATTGGGAACGGATTTCAGAAAAACCCAAATACATCGAACTACAACAAACTACAGGCACTACAACTAACACAGACAAAAGACAGATAGAACTTTATAGAAGGTGCATATTTCGTCGGGCTAGTGTGATTTCGGCTATTTTCTCCCAAGAGGCGAACAGAAATGATACCACCCATTTGTGTATTTGGACACATTTGGAAAAAGTGTAGAAAAAATTCGCCTCCCAAGAGGCAAACAGAAATGATACCACCCATTTGTGTAAAAACAGAAAACCTCTCCCAAAGGAGGTAGAAAAATTGGAACGGAAAGAAAGACAACTCGGAACAGGAAAGACAACTCGGTACAAAACAAGAAAGACAAAGAACTTTTTTTTCAAAATGGCTACTCCTTGTAGAACGGGTCGCGACTACCAGAGTGCTGGTGTACGGAGTCGCTAGTTTCATTTTTTCCCTTCGGCGTACCGGACTTGTTTGCGGAGTGCACAAACTGGGCGTCGGAGTCTGTTTTGCTCTTCCGGAGTCTACGGGCCTCTAGAGCCATGAATGGGAACAGTGGTCTGCAGACCGCGTACGCCGCCACAGAGACCCCCAGCCACCACTTCGCATTCTCTACGGTTCTCCAGATGTCGTGCACCTCCAGCTCGTCTTTCTTCGGACACTTGGAATCGGCCGTGTGGGCATCGTCGAAAATTGCGTCCAACAGTCTGCGTTCCAGCGCGTCCAACCGGCTCTCCAGGCGTCTCTCCATGTCGGACAGGTGCGTCAACTCTTCGAACGAGCTGGCGTTTTGTACATCTTCTAGTAGATCCGTGGGGAACTCAGTGGGGCCGGCAAAACCAGGCGCGGTCACCCTGTGTACTACGGGGGTAGGGGTTTCTTGTTCTTCTGGGGTTTCTTGTTCTTCGGGTTTTGTACTACGTTCCGCATCGATGGCGTCCCATATTCTTCGAAGACGAGTGGTACCGATCCCATACAACATGGACATGGTACAACATGGAAAATCTTGGGCCTACCTTTGGGAGAGGTTTTCTGTTTTTTCGATGTGGTCTAGATTTTGTTTTGCTCTTGGGAGACGATTTTTCTTCGACTTTCCCTAAAGTCCGAATGTGTACAATTGGGTGGTATCATTTCTGTTTGCCTCTTGGGAAGTGAATTTCTCCTACACTTTTCCAAAAGTCCGAATGTGGACAATTGGGTGGTATCATTTCTGTTTGCCTCTTGGGAGGCAAATTTTTTCTACACTTTTCCCAAATGTGTCCAAATACACAAATGGGTGGTATCATTTCTGTTCGCCTCTTGGGAGAAAATAGCCGAAATCACACTAGCCCGACAAAATATGCACCTTCTATAAAGTTCTATCTGTCTTTCGTCTGTGTTAGTTGTAGTGCCTGTAGTTTGTTGTAGTTCGATGTATTTGGGTTTTTCTGAAATCCGTTCCCAATTTTTCGTGGGTGTTGGGAGTGTTGTGTGGTGGTGGAAACGGTGCCACCTCTGGTGGTATCATTCTGCTTTTCTCTATACAAAAAGCCAGTTTTTCGAGGGTGCTGGTGAGTACTTTTGTTCATCTTCTTTTTTGAAGCCATTATTTTCAATCTCAATTTCAAAATTTGTTCACTAAGTATGGTGGGCGTACAACAAGACGGTTTCGCGGTTTAAATATTTCAGTGTTGGTTGCTAGTTTATATTATTGGGCAAAACCACCATTTTTTCGATACTGTTGGGAGCTGTAACGGGTATCAATAACGCTCCCACTTTTGGTGGTATCATTTTGACTCCCTCTATACTACTCATGTTTTTATGTTTTTTGGTTGCTTAACCCTTACTACGCTGAATTAAATTTTGTTGTCTCCTGGAAATGTTTTATTTTCAATATTTCTCGATAAAAACGTGTTTTGACAGCGCATGAGAAGCGTCTCCACTGGAGACGATTCTCATGTGCTGCCAAAACAGGTTTTTTGTGAAGAATTAAGGCAAAAATGAAAAATAGCAGACGACAATTTTCGTCTCCCGCGTAGTGAGGGTTAATTATCGGACCTGGAGTAGAATTCCTGCAGGACCAATAGATTTCAGAACCTACTGGTCCTTCTGGCTAGTAACTAAAATCTGTTAAATTCTAGCCCTTATTGGGGAAAATTGTTATAATTTATGGTTCCTTTAAAACAGCTTCATGGTATTCGTTAAATTAAAGCACCATGAAGACGCGCTTCGTTGTCTTATGTCAACTCTTATGTGACGGTTGGATTGGTCCTGAAATTAAAGGTACATGCCCACTCAGTAGGCACAAAATGTTCTTTATAGGAATTAAATAAGTGTATAATTGAGTCACTATTCCATTTTATATGCACATGAGACATGATGTTTTTTAATTATTTATACAAATTAAATGTGTCGTTTAAAAAAATAGTATTTTCAACAGATTATAAAGTATGATCATTGCACGTCAAAAAATAAATACAGAAAATTTACGTCTGATATAAAATAATAATGCCACTCAATACGTGAGGAAATGGTGAATGATTGTCTATTTTGCCAGGAAATGTCTCGGATGATGTCTTTGATATAAAGAACATGTTGTGCCTACTGAGTGGGCATGTACCTTTAACATATAAAAATCCATTCCAGTTACTTAGGCCAATAGGGGGGAAAGGGTTAACCCTTAGAATGTGGGAAACAAAAATTGTCATTGGCCGTTGTTTCATGTTTTGCCGTCTTTCTAAATAAAAACATGGTTTGACAGAACTTTAGAATCATTTCCATTGGAAATGATTCTAAAGTTCTGTCAAACCATGTGTTTGATGAGAAAAATGGAAAATAAAAACTGAACAGCAGACAACAATGTTTAATTCAGCATTGTAAGGGTTGCAGATTAATTTCCGTGTCTGCTACTATTTCAGCCCGTGCAGCTCTGCTGTCCGGCCGTCTGCCAATAAGGAATGGTTTCTACACAACCAATGCTCATGCTAGAAATGGTGAGTAGTGCCATCATTGTGTATTTCGCGGGAGACGAAAATTGTCGTCTGCTGGTTTTAATTTTTGCCTTAATTCTTCACAAAAAACCTGTTTTGGCAGCACATGAGAATCGTATCCAGTGGAGACGCTTCTCATGCGCTGTCAAAACGGGTTTTCATCGAGAAATATTGAAAATAAAACATTTCCAGCAGACAACAAAATTTAATTTAAAGCTGTGTATTTGCTTAAATACCCAATTAAAATTGCCAAAAACCCAATTGAAATCAGAAGTAGCGAGTATCAAAAAGCAATACAAATTTTATGGTATATTTATCATGCTGCAGAAAACAATAAACAGACCACAAATATAGCATATTGTTCTTATTTTCTAAGAAAACACACCTTGGTATTTCATTAGAATTGTCTCCAAGGAGACAATTCTAATGAAATGCCAAGACTTGTTTTCATTTCGAAGCAAATTATTCAATAATTGCTGTCTATTGATGTGTAAACAGTAGTGTGATTTTATTTTACCCAATTAAAATTTTGAAATACCCAAATTGCTTAAGAATGATGGAGTGACAATACTCAATTACTAATTCCTTAACTGGATAATAATTCCAGCACAAAAATATTTACACTATTCTCTAACATTTGATTGGCCCGTAGCAAGCCTCTGTCCAAAATTTATATCCCAGTAAACTCCCACGCCGAACTACTTTCCGTAATCGTGAGGCGCAGTTAAATAATTCTTAAGAAAACGAAAAATAAACACATTTTCTTGATGAATTTATTTCAAATGCTGGAATTATAAGGAATGAATGGCCTTTTTATTGAATTTATCGGGGATATAAACTTGGAAAAAGTCGCGGGAATACTGGACGAGGCCTTCCGGCCTTCGTCCAGTATTCCCGCGACTTTTCCAAGTTTATACCCCGATAAATTCCACAAAAAGGCCATTCATTCCTGTAATAAACTTGGAAAAGTCGCTGGAATACTGGACGAGGCCTTATGGCCTTCGTCCAGTATTCCCGCGACTTTTCCAAGTTTATACCCCGATAAATTCCACAAAAAGGCCATTCATTCCTGTAATAAACTTGGAAAAGTCGCGGGAATATTGGATGAGGCCTTCCGGCCTTCATCCAGTATTCCCGCGACTTTTCCAAGTTTATACCCCGATAAATTCCACAAAAAGGCCATTCATTCCTGTAATAAATACTGACAATTAAAATCTCTGGAATCCCTTAAATTATCATGTCAACATATTTCGCTAATGTTGATTAAGAAAATCAATACTATTTTCTGGAAATGATGTGAGAACTAGACACGACATTCAAAGCTCGAAGTTTTTGTCATGCATGTATTCCGACATCATTTACAATCAAATCTTGCATTTTTTTCAGAATAAGTGTCAACTTTAAGTTGGGGTCTCATCTATTAGGCACAAAATGTTCTTTACAGGAATTAAATAAGTGTATAATTGTGTAACTATTCCACCAGTTTTAAACAGATATAATCATTTTTTAGCCAGGTTTTTTGAAAAAAAATCCAAGCTATTGGATTGGCGAAAGCCGGGCGGGCGGGGCGGGCGGGCGGTGGGCGGCGGGCGGCGTCCACAATCAATGTTAAGTTTTCGTGTTTGAGTCCATTTCTTTGTTACTGTACCACCTAGGACCACCAAACTTTCACAGCTTCATAATCAAGGGGTGCCCACCACATATCACTATCCAACATGTTACTTTTTTTTTAACTTGACCCATTTTTTCCGCGTAGTCGACTTAGCCATTTTCAATGTTAAGTTTTCGTGTTTACAATGTTAAGTTTTCGTGTTTAAGTCCATTTCTTTGGTACTGTACCACCTAGGACCACCAAACTTTCACAGCTTCATAATCAAGGGGTACCCACCACATATCACTATCCAACATGTTACTTTTTTTTTTAACTTCACCCATTTTTTCCGCGCAGTCGACTTAGCCATTTTCAATGTTAAGTTTTTCGCGTTTTACAATGTTAAGTTTTCGTGTTTAAGTCCATTTCTTTGGTACTGTACCACCTAGGACCACCAAACTTTCACAGCTTCATAACCAAGGGATGCCTACCACATACAACTATCCAACATGTGACCATTTTTTTACCTTCACCTATTATTTCTACGTAATTGACTTAGCCATTTTCAACGTTAACTTTTTAACATACGTCTGGTTAAAGTTTTTTTGGTTAAAACTTTTTCGTTATACTATATCTCTGCAACTGCTTCACCCATTACCTTGACTTCACATGGGTGTTTATCATCATCCATATTTTCATTCTAACCCCCAACCGTGCGGCCCCTGTGCCCAATGTCAAGGTCAAATTACTTTAATTTTTTTGAATTTTTTTGTTAAAGTTTTATCGTGTACTATATCTCTGCAACTGCTTCACCCAATACCTTGATACTTCACATGGGTGTTTATCATCATTGTCGCACCTGCTTGCGGAAAGCGCGATCCTGTGCCCAATGTCAAGGTCAAATTACTTTGAATTTTTTTGTTAAAGTTTTTTCGTGTCGTTGTACTATATCTCTGCAACTGCTTCACCCAATACCTTGATACTTCACATGGGTGTTTATCATCATTGTTGCACCTGCTTGCGGAAAGCGCGATCCTGTGCCCAATGTCAAGGTCAAATTACTTTGAATTTTTTTGTTAAAGTTTTTTTGTGTACTATATCTCTGCAACTGCTTCACCCAATACCTTGAGACTTCACATGGGTGTATCATCATTGTTGCACCTGCTTGCGGAAAGCGCGATCCTGTGCCCAATGTCAAGGTCAAATTACTTTGAATTTTTTTGTTAAAGTTTTTTCGTGTACTATATCTCTGCAACTGCTTCACCCAATACCTTGATACTTCACATGGGTGTTTATCATCATTGTCGCACCTGCTTGCGGAAAGCGCGATCCTGTGCCCTATGTCAAGTTCAAATTACTTTGAATTTTTATGTTAAAGTTTTTTCGTGTACTATATCTCTGCAACTGCTTCACCCAATACCTTGAGACTTCACATGGGTGTTTATCATCATTGTTGCACCTGCTTGCGGAAAGCGCGATCCTGTGCCCAATGTCAAGGTCAAATTACTTTGAATTTTTTTGTTAAAGTTTTTTCGTGTACTATATCTCTGCAACTGCTTCACCCAATACCTTGATACTTCACATGGGTGTTTATCATCATTGTCGCACCTGCTTGCGGAAAGCGCGATCCTGTGCCCTATGTCAAGTTCAAATTACTTTTAATTTTTTTGTTAAAGTTTTTTTGTGTACTATATCTCTGCAACTGCTTCACCTAATACCTTGATACTTCACATGGGTGTTTATCATCATTGTCACACCTGCTTGCGGAAAGCGCGATATCATCGGCATTTTAGCATACGTCCGTCCGTTCGTCCGTGTGTCCGGTTAAAGTTTTTTGGTTAAAGTTTTTCCATCTACTATATCTATTTTGTTAGTGTCCATGCCTCGCCCCAAGGCGCGACATGCAGGCCACGGCCATCTAGTCTACAAAAGTGGGTATAATTATGTTATCCAAGTGTCTATGCTTGGAAAAAACCTGGCCTTCGTGGCTTTGCCTCGTTTCTTGTTAATCTTTAACTTACTGATAGAGACACGCGGTTGTATCATACTGTTTTGACATGCAAATGAGGCAAGAATTTGTAGGCCCCCCACCAATACCCCTCTCCGTCCGTGTCTGCTTGCGTCCGTGCGTCCATAAGGCCATAAGTCAATAATATTTGCTCACAATGTCTGTCTAGAGATGCTGCTTTGTTTCCTTTGACACCCAAGGTCGAGGTCACTGGGAACTTAATTATGTTCATCTTGCTTGTAAGGCAAATGCGAATAAGGTTTTAATTTTTGTATGCCCCCACTAATTTATTGGGGGGGGGGGGGCATTATGTTTTACCCCTGTCCGTCCATGTGTCTGTGTGTGTGTATGTCCGTAAGGCAAATGCATTTAAGTTTTCAATAACTCCTTCACCAGTTTCAATAATATTTGCCCACAATGTCTGTCTAGAGATGGTGCGTTCTTCTGCATACGACCCACGCCCGAACACCCAATGTCAAGGTCACTTTGGGACTTATGTTTACCTTGTTTGTAAGGCAAATGCATTTAAGTTTTTAATGTTTTCTCCGATTACTCATCAACACCGTCACCAATTTCAATAATATTTTCCCACACTCTGTCTAGGGATGCTGCTTTGTTTCACACATGACCCACGCCCGAACACACAAGGTTAAAGTCACTGGGGACTTATGTTCACCTTGTTTGTAAGGCAAATGCGTTTAAGTCTTTTTATCTTTTCTCAATAACTCCTTAACTCTTGCACCAATTTCAATAATATTTGCCCACAATGTCTGTCTAGGGATCAGCTTCGTAATAACGATGCCCTTTTACTATCAAGGCTGCAGGTGGGGGCATCCGTGATCTATAAACACATTTTCTATTTTTTAATTATTTATATTAATTTAATGTGTCGCCGGAATAAATATTTTTGTTGACATATTATAAAATATTATTACACATCGACTCAGAGGTTGGTAAGCAATTTCAACACCTCTGTAGACAAAAGAAAAGTTTGCATCTATATGCAAACCTGGGCATGAAAAAGTCGTGCATCACGGCAAACCACACACGTGTGTCTGTGGTCATTATGTGAAGTGATAGCTTGACACAAGCAACACCGGCTAAGAAAAGCGGTCTTACGATGGGTATCGTAGCCCAGATCAGTCTATGCAACCGCGCAGTTTGATCATTGCATATGTTGGTCGCCATTCGAGCAAAACTATTTCCTATATTTACTATATGTCACCAATGTTGTTGATGTTTTGCAATCTACGGAATTATTACATGTAGAACATAAAACGCTAATTTGGATGGTGAATGATGATAAGGGTACATATATTCGACTAACATATGCTGCAAATTCCTTCTCTGTGCCAGTGACACATATGTAATCACAACTTGTGTCAATGTCGTGGACAGATGTATAGACACAAATATATATATACAGACCGACGGCAGAAATGTCTAAACTATAAATAAAATCTTACCTGGTAAATCTCCGACACGAAGTCTACAGTATAGTTCTGTTTACGTTAGGTTTCGCACGTGGAAAGACAATTGTCACCGACAAAAAACAGGACACAAATGAGGGACGTTCAGTAAATAACAGAAAAGTGTTATAAACCTACACCCACTCGTGAAATGGCATATTTCATCAGATCTCAAAAATGTGATGGAATATATGCATAACATATATGTGAACGCTCCCTCGTTACTGTATCCTATATGGCACATGGAGTGGCCAAGTCGGCCATCTTTGTGTATTCCAGCCATCAGCCAGTTTCACCTGTTCTGCCGTTTGACAAAGAACGCAAAATGTGAAGTAGAACATATGATATAATGTAGCTAGTCACATTAGAAAAGCCAGGAGAATGGACTCCTATCAATTATATTACACCAAACTGTAAAATATGTCAGTTTTCTGGACAAGATTGTGCCTGTGTTTTTAACAACATGAACCACCATTATAAATAGCCTCATACACAGAAAATCGCGTTTTCGTGACAAGATTGTGCCTGTGTTTTTAACAACATGAACCACCATTATAAATAGCCTCATACACAGAAAATCGCACAGTTTTTCACTTTTACCTGGCAAACCACTCAACACATACGATATGAGCTACGTCGCGAGAAAACCTATCTTCTGGAGTCTGACGACGTCACAAGTTATGACGTGAACTCAGCTGACGTAATTTCAGCCGAGATTTCCAATTATCGACGTTTGTCAGACCGCCATGTTAGGTTTGTTCCATTGTGTTAAAGTTATCTAACAAACAGAATATATCTATAATCGGGCGTATGTGTGTGAAAAAAAAACAAACCGTCTTTGATCTGTACTGGGTCCTGCCATCTGAGAATGTATTGGATGAACGTTAAACTGCCGTACTAACGGTCGTACGATCGAAATCCACCATTGTCCCGCCTGCTTTAGCAGAAGCGGGACATAGGCATAGCTTTTCCGTCGGCGGCGGCGGCGGCGGCGGCAACATTTCACGTTAAGTTTTTGCGTTTAGCTCAGTTTCCAGAAAACTATAACTCCTACGACCTCCATACTTGGTATACATCAACACTGTGGTGTAACCATCTCACACAGAGGGAGCCCATGTGGCCTTCACCTACTTTTCATGGTTCATTGACCTACTTTTCACATGCATTCAACGTTAAGTTTTTGCGTTTAGCTCTGTTTCTAAAACTTAACGCTCGGGTTAATTCATTGTAACTTCTGTTTCCCTCAATGGAATGCTTTAATATTACATACATGCATTTGTAACACCATCCCGCATCATTCTACAGAAAGCCCATGGTGCCCGCTAACCCCAAAGGTCAAGGTCGCTGACTTAGAAATTTCCGTGTTTGGAACAGTTAACGCTCAGTTTATGCTTTAATATTCCATACATGCATTTGTAACAACATCCTGCATCATTCTACAGAAAGCCCATGTTGCCCGCTAACCCCAAAGGTCAAGGTCACTGACTTAGAGAAATTTCCGTGTTTGGAAAAGTTAACGCTCAGTTTATGCTTTAATATTCCATACATGCATTTGTAACAACATCCCGCATCATTCTACAGAAAGCCCATGGTGCCCGCAAACCCCAAAGGTCAAGGTCGCTAACTTAGAAATTTCCGTGTTTGGAAAAGTTAACGCTCAGTTTATGCTTTAATATTCCATACATGCATTTGTAACAACATCCCGCATCATTCTACAGAAAGCCCATGGTGTCTGCTAACCACAAAGGTCAAGGTCACTGAATTAGAAATTTCCGTGTTTGCAAAAGTTAACGCTCAGTTTATGCTTTAATATTCCATACATGCATTCAACAGCATCCCGCATCATTCTACAGAAAGCCCATGTTGCTCACTAACCCCAAGGTTATTACAAGCTCCTTATGTACTATCAAACTGCGCTAGGCGGGACATTCTAAATGGGCACATCTTATATTATGTTTTTATTAACAATAATGGCGTAAGGATAATTTTTTTTTATTATTTTGCTGCTGATATCACATATAAAAATGTTTGTCTGTTATTGATAGTTTTTTATGTTCCGTTATTTTGACATAATATTTTCTTTGACACAGTTTACAGATAACTCCACATTAACTGTTATCGACCACCATTTACAGGTGAAAACTCTGTGTAAGCTACATTTTTTATTGACCTACAGATGGTCGGCAGCATATTTGTAGACCGATGTAGCCTGGGCCCGGTTTCCCGCACAACTATATGTTTCAGATCTGGTTAACTCGACGCGAATTTTCAGTTTATTGCTCAATTATTTCTTTCTAATATACATGTAATGTATAAAATTAAAATTTAGCGCAACCTTTACCGATTTTAAGAAAAGAAACATCTGCAAAAACAACAAAGCCATGGATGTTAATATAGATGCATATGCATCATCTGATCAGAACATACGATGTCCGCCATTCAGTCACTAGGGAATCCTTTCTCAATTACCAACAGGATATGGGTCTTACATTTATTGCAGATATTGTAAGGTCCGGTTTTTTCACCAGGTGGTCCAAGTACAAAAGCTTAAATCTGAATGCACACTGACGTGTGTGTCATGTTAATATAAGAAATAGATACGGTGGGATGTTATTTCAAGGCAACATATGTTGGAGACATTAGTATCATGGACCGTGAGTGATGGTCTGTAAAGTCATGACAAATGCAATAATACAAACAATCAAGAACTAGATGCTGTGGGATTATATTTCAAGGCAACATATGTTGGGGATATTAGAGTCATTTACTTGGAGTGAAAATATTGTTAAGTCGTGACGCAAATATAATAAGACTGTGCGCACTATCAATTGATAGGGTTCTTCTAGTACTGTTCGACGATTATCAAGGATCTCTTGACTTGGGGTATTGTTATTATTTTATATCTGATTTCTTCGTACTTTTGGACCCTCGCATTTTCAGTTGAGTCTCCAAAAGACAAACTGCTACCGTAACACTCCCAAAACAAACACAAGTCGGTGGTAGGACAAGCTGATCACAAGCTGTGGTAACAAATATCTCAAATATGTTAACATAGCCATTTTGTCCATGTGGCAGTCTTCCACGCGCTACCCTTGAAGGTGGTCTCCCACTAGGCGAGTGAGAGACTCCGATGGAGTAGAAATTACATGTAAGCGATACAGGCTTTTGCTCTCGCGCTATTCGAGCGACTGTGAACTGTACATAGTGAGTAATGCATAGAAGTAAGGGTGCCTGTCAATTCAGACATGAACATTGCCTTTCAGAGCAAATATATACCCACTTGTTTTTAAAAAATTAATGGGTATATTGTTTTCATCACGTCTGTCCATTTCTTGTAAGCAGTAAAACTTTTTAACCGTATAAATAGGTAGGGACTTGAAACTTGATGTGTGCCTTCCTTGTGGTGTGTAGATGCGCAGTGAATTTCGATTTTTGATTCGACCCCATGTCATGAATTATTTCCCCCTTTTCAACTTCGCATTTGGGAAACGTGGGTATATTGCGATGGTGAGCGATCGACTGTGTTGAACTAAACGGTTGTATATGTTGAACTAAACCAATCAGTTAATCAATATACTTCCGTGGTTTTCTACAATTATAAATTGTTAAAACGCTCAGTACATGTATACACGTCAAAAATAAGAAGAAATCAGCATACCTAATTCGCGTACCAGCGCAAGTTCATACTTGCTGGTACATTCATGTGTTACCAAACGACTCAAGCTCATCCGTCTTTACATTCATTATTCAATGCCAAACATGCTTCTAGTTCGATTATGTCAACTTGCAAACTGTTGTAAATGTTGACATATACTCTATGTGTAACGGTATATACTGGAACGTCATTTTACGTCGCTTGATGTCGCTTTTGCGTGACGTCTCTTTTGCTCAAACGACCTGCATAGTGGTGTTGTATAAACTATACTATCTTAATGAATATTGCAGATATCATGATCAAATAAAAAGCGTTCAATTCATCATACAAATACCATTGTCATAGAAACAAAATGTGATATTGACCAAAACTTTCCCGAATACAGGTTTTCTCGTGACGCGGCTCATATATACCCGCTACTGTACTCTGTTATTAGCTATCAAATCCAGTGACATGTAAGCAGTTACCTGAATGTATTGTCCCTAGTGTCTACTCGCCGTTGAGAGTAGATATGGCTTTACATATGGGTAACATGTACACTAACAATAAGCTGTGCATCAGATTGAAAAACTTTACACATCAACATTTATTTTGAGATTGATGGGAGAAATGCTCAGATATCCTGTATTTTGTATATTGTTTGTCATCATATTTATAGCACGCCATTGTCATATCTGTCTATGATGTATTGCACCAACTTTTACTTTGTTTACTGTCATATTATTTGCTGTATGTGTCAAACGCACGACGTGGTGAAACTGCACGATGGTTTGTACATACATAAATGGCGGATATGGGAACTGAAAGTGCCATATAGTATACAGTAACAAGACAATATTCACATATCTTATATTCATATATCACATCACTATTTTGAAGCAATTATCATTGAAGCCAAGTCTGTCTGTCTGTCTGTCTGTCTGTCTGTCTGTCTGTCTGTCTGTCTGTCTGTCTGTCTGTCTGTCTGTCTGTCTGTCGTGTCTGTCTGTGCGTACGGACGTATGCTAGTAACACCTTTCATTTTCAAAAACTGATGAACCGCTTCACCGATTTTGATAATATTTGGCCTCAATGTGTGTCTAGGGATGGTGCTTTGTTGTGCATGCTACCCAAACACGACCGCCCAAGGTCAAGGTCACTGAGAACTTGTGTTCACCTTGTTTGTAAGGCAAATTTGTAAGGCAAAAATGTTAAAAGTTTTTCTTTCTTTCTTTAAGCTTTGTTTAGCGCTGCCATTTCTTGTTACAGTGGTATCTATCTAAACAGGACACACTGCGGACCTCCCAGGGTGACCGTTTTAGAGAGGTTTCACTGTACTGTTTACTTATTTGTTGTCATTAAAATGCTACCGAATAAGGCATCGACCTGATATGAATATCCGGGTTACAACGAACTGAAAAGTGGCGTTATATTGGACGAACGACGTCACATGACGTTACCGAACGACGTCAGACTAATCACGTAACGTAGATATCTAAACAAGTCCGCGTTCTTTTCAACGAAAACTGTTTTAAATTTGATCATTGACTAGCATAAAACGTTACCTGATAAATAAAATATTAGTGTCTTTCGATATCAATATAATGAGGCTCGGCTCGGAAACGGCATAGCCATGCCTGATAAACTGGATATCAAACTACACTGGCCTGGTATTCTCTCTGAATTAGTAGCATTTATGCAAGCATGTTCCAATGCATATTATACAGAATATTGAGTGCGTGCTTCGTATACGTATACGTATGACATCAAACACAAATACTAATGAGATGTGTGTCAATGGGACATGTATACTCCCACTTGCAGCATGCGTACACGGATGTTATTAATCGTCATAACTGTAGAGACAGTTCCTTTAATCATGTTAATGTCAAATGGAAATTCAAAATTCCCACTGAATACTAGCAACGGTATTCGGTAAGTCGATGTGTAAGTCAGTTACTGCCCTAATTGAGGTGTTCGTGTGTCTAAACAACCTACATGTGCCCATGAAACACCTCGCCGCTTCGTGGCTCGGTGTTCCATAAGCACATGTAGGTTGTTCAAACACATGAACACCTCAATTAGGGCAGTAGCTATTATTTATTGCGCATCAAAAAATAAATACCGGTAGAGAGAATAAATAGTTGTTTCCATTAACCTTTTAAGGAAACATGGTTATCGCCCCTGATATTACGAGTCCCAATTCATATTTGATAAGGAGTATAATAATACGTCCTGCAATGAAAAATGTTTATTTTGCCTGAAAATGTCATATCTAAAGAATGTTAATAAAAATGTATCGTTGCATTACAACCTGGGAGGTGGGAGTCAGAACTCCAGTTAAGGTGCGTAATTTGAAGGTAAATTTCTTATTTCTCCTTCAAAAATGGCAAGTTGGGAGTGCTAAAGGACTGCCAACTTGCCATTTTTGGTCAAAGTTGGTCAAATTACGCACCTTAACTGGAGCTCTGGAAGTCCAGGTTTAACCCTTACACCGCTATCTTCATTTTTTTGTCTTCTGCTGTTTATTTATATTTTTCATTTTTATCATCAAAAACATGCTTTGACAGCACTTTAGAATAATTTACAACATGCTTTGACAGCACTTCAGAATCATTTCCGTTGGAAATGATTCTGAAGTGCTGTCAAACCATGTTTTTTATTGAGAAATAAGGCAAGATATATAAAAGCAACAGCAGATGACATTTGTTGTGTGTACTAAGCAGTCTAATGGTTAAGATAGCAATGTGATAAGGGAGCTATTACTTGGGAACAGGTCATGTGCTATAACGAGAAAGGAATTTATGATAAGGGTTGTTATAAATCATGCCAATGTAAATACTTTATAAAACAAGAAACGAGGCAAAGCCACGAAGGCCAGGTTTTTTCCAAGCATAGACACTTGGATAACATAATTATACCCACTTTTTGTAGACTAGATGGCCGTGGCCTGCATGTCGCGCCTTGGGGCGAGGCATGGACACTAAAAAAATAGATATAGTAGATGGAAAAACTTTAACCAAAAAACTTTAACCGGACACACGGACGAACGGACGGACGTATGCCAAAATGCTGACGATATCGCGCTTTCCGCAAGCAGGTGTGACAATGATGATAAACACCCATGTGAAGTATCAAGGTATTGGGTGAAGCAGTTGCAGAGATATAGTACACAAAAAAACTTTAACAAAAAAATTCAAAGTAATTTGACCTTGACATTGGGCACAGGATCGCGCTTTCCGCAAGCAGGTGCGACAATGATGATAAACACCCATGTGAAGTATCAAGGTATTGGGTGAAGCAGTTGCAGAGATATAGTACACGAAAAAACTTTAACAAAAAAATTCAAAGTAATTTGAACTTGACATAGGGCACAGGATCGCGCTTTCCGCAAGCAGGTGCGACAATGATGATAAACACCCATGTGAAGTATCAAGGTATTGGGTGAAGCAGTTACAGAGATATAGCACACGAAAAAACTTTAACAAAAAAATTCAAAGTAATTTGACCTTGACATTGGGCACAGGATCGCGCTTTCCGCAAGCAGGTGCAACAATGATGATAAACACCCATGTGAAGTATCAAGGTATTGGGTGAAGCAGTTGCAGAGATATAGTACACGAAAAAACATTAACAAAAAAATTCAAAGTAATTTGACCTTGACATTGGGCACAGGATCGCGCTTTCCGCAAGCAGGTGCGACAATGATGATAAGCACCCAAGTCATGTGAAGTATCAAGGTATTGGGTGAAGCAGTTGCAGAGATATAGTACACGAAAAAACTTTAACAAAAAAACAAAAAAAATTCAAAGTAATTTGACCTTGACATTGGGCACAGGATCGCGCTTTCGCAAGCAGGTGCGACAATGATGATAAACACCCATGTGAAGTATCAAGGTATTGGGTGAAGCAGTTGCAGAGATATAGTACACGAAAAAACTTTAACAAAAAAATTCAAAGTAATTTGACCTTGACATTGGGCACAGGGGCCGCACGGTTGGGGGTTAGAATGAAAATATGGATGATGATAAACACCCATGTGAAGTTTCAAGGTAATGGGCGAAGCAGTTGCAGAGATATAGTATAACGAAAAAGTTTTAACCAAAAAACTCTAACCAGACGTACGTTAAAAAGTTAACGTTGAAAATGGCTAAGTCAATTACGTAGAAATAATAGGTGAAGGTAAAAAAATGGTCACATGTTGGATAGTTGTATGTGGTAGGCACCCCTTGGTTATGAAGCTGTGAAAGTTTGGTGGTCCTAGGTGGTACAGTACCAAAGAAATGGACTTAAACACGAAAACTTAACATTGTAAACGCGAAAACTTAACATTGAAAATGGCTAAGTCGACTGCGCGGAAAAAATGGGTCAAGTTAAAAAAAAAAGTAACATGTTGGATAGTGATATGTGGTGGGTACCCCTTGATTATGAAGCTGTGAAAGTTTGGTGGTCCTAGGTGGTACAGTACAAAAGAAATGGACTTAAACACGAAAACTTAACTTTGTAAACGCGAAAACTTAACATTGAAAATGGCTAAGTCGACTACGCGGAAAAAATGGGTGAAGTTAAAAAAAAATTAACATGTTGGAAAGTGATATGTGGTGGGCACCCATTGATTATGAAGCTGTGAAATTTGTTTGGTGGTCCTAGGTGGTACAGTAACAAAGAAATGGACTCAAACACGAAAACTTAACATTGATTGTGGACGCCGCCCGCCGCCCGCCGCCTGCCCACCGCCCGCCCGCCGCCCGCCCGCCCGCCCGCCAGCCGCCGCCCGCCCGCCGCCCGGCTTTCGCCAATCCAATAGCCTGGATTTTTTTAAAAAAAACCTGGCTAATAGGTCAAGAACCTTTAACCAGTACAATATACCTTTATCGAGAACTATCAAGCTAAGTCACATGATTGACCCTCATAATTCTGAATTTGTTCGTCTGCTGTTTATTTTTTAGCTCGACTATTCGAAGAATAGTTACAGCTTATGTACTCACCCCAGCGTCGGCGTCGGTGTCGGCATCGGTGTCACCGTCACGCCTTGGTTAAGGTTTTTAGTCAAGCTTGTATATGGAATACTCCTGGCCCTACACCCACCATACTTGGACAACTTCATCTCCTAGTGATGTACATCAACAACCCCTGACCTATATTTGACCTTGACCTACATTTAACCTTGAATTACTTAGTTAATTCCCCTTGGTTAAGGTTTTTAGTCAACCTTGGTTAAGGTTTTTGTCGCGCCTGCTTTAGCAGAGGCGCGACTATAGTCGGTGCTTTTTCCGTCGTCCGCGTCGTCCGCGTCGTCCGCGTCGTCCGCGTAGTCCGCGTCGTCCGCTTTTTTTGTAAGGCAAATGCGTTAAAGTTATTGTTTTTTCACAATATCTCTTTAACCCCTTTCCAGACATTGATAATATTTCACATCAATGTTTGTCTACGGATGATGCTTCATTATGCACACCCCCACATCCACATTCTGAAGGTCAAGGTAATTTATTTACTTGTAATGTTCACGGTCAAATGCCTCGGTCAAATGCCTCGGCAGGCGCGACACCACTTCCGTGGCGGAATTCTTGTTAGTCAAGCTTGTACATGGAATACTATTGTGCATACAGACACGATACTTGGACAACCTTTTCTCATAGGGATGTACATCAATAACCCCTGATCTATATTTGACCTTGACCTACATTTCCTCTTGAATTACTTACTTAATTCCCCTTTGTTAAGGTTTTTAGTCAACCTTGGTTAAGGTTTTTAGTCAAGCTTGTAGATGGAATACTATTGTGCATACAGACACCATACTTGGATAACCTTTTCTGATAGGGATGTACATCAATAACCCCTGACCTATATTTTAACTTGACCTACATTTAACATTGAATTACTTAGTTATTTCCCCTTGGTTAAGGTTTGTACTCAAACTTGGTTAAGGTTTATAGTCAAGCTTGTATATGGAATACTCCTGGGCCTACAGCAACCATAGTTGGACAACTTCATCTCCTAGTGATGTGCATCAATAATCCTGACCTATATTTGACCTTGACCTACTTTTACCCTTGGATTACTTAGCTAATTCTCCTTGGTTAAGGTTTTTAGTCAAGCTTGTAGATGGAATACTCCTGGCCCTACACTAACCATACTTGGACAATTTTATCTCCTAGTGATGTACATCAACAACCCCTGACCTATATCTGACCTTGATCTACATTTAACCTTGAATTACTTAGTTAATTCCCCTTGGTTAAGGTTTTTAGTCAACCTTGGTTAAGGTTTTTAGTCAAGCTTGTACATGGAATACTATTGTGCATACAGACACCATCCTTGGACAACCTTTTCTCATAGGGATGTACATCAATAACCCCTGATCTATATTTGACCTTGACCTACATTTAACCTTGAATTACTTAGTTAATTCCCCTTGGTTAAGGATTTTAGTCAACCTTGGTTAAGGTTTTTAGTCAAGCTTGTACATGCAATACTATTGTGCATACAGACACCATACTTGGATAACATTTTCTCATAGGGATGTACATCAATAACCCCTGATCTATATTTGACCTTGACCTACATTTCCTCTTGAATTACTTACTTAATTCCCCTTGGTTAAGGTTTTTAGTCAACCTTGTTTAAGGTTTATAGTCAAGCTTGTATATGGAATACTCCTGGGCCTGCAGCAACCATACTTGGACAACTTCATCTCCTAGTGATGTACATCAATAATCCCTGACCTATATTTTACCTCGACCTACTGTTACCCTTGGATTACTTAGTTATTTCCCCTTGGTTAAGGTTTTTAGTCAAGCTAGTATATGGAATACTCCTGGGCCTACAGCAACCATACTTGGAAAACTTCATCTCCTAGTGATGTACATCAATAACCCCTGACCTATATCTGACATTGACTTACATTTAACCTTGAATTACTTAGTTAATTTCCCTTGGTTAAGGTTTTTAGTCAACCTTGGTTAAGGTTTTTATGCGGGCCGCGGCCACCTTATTTGTCAAGCTATGTGTACATCGACAACCCTCGTAGTCGAGCTATGCTGTTCTCCTACAGCTCTTGTTAATAATTGCAAATGATTAAGGAGACACAGTTATCGCCCCTGATATCCGTGTGGAAATTTACGTCTGATATAAAATGTACAATAATGCCAATCAATATGTAGGTTAATGGTGAAAGAGTGTTTAGTTTGCCATAAAGAATATGTTGTGCCTACTGAGTGGGCATGTACCTTTAAGAAAAAAACTAGACAATATGACACAACAGCAGACAACAATTTTCAGTTCCTGCCTTTTAAGGGTTAAAGCCCCTGTGTTCCAGGTGATACTCCAAACCTGCATTTCACAACAATTACTGAGATGTTTCAACTTGTTCAATGAATACAGTCACAACTTGTCCTTATCCCTTGAAATTTTAGAGACCTTCGTAATATTTACAAACGGTGTTGATCATTATGAGCCGACTTGTAACGAACCATCTTATCAAAATCTGCACCATTTGTGGATATTTTTATGCCCCACCACGATAGTAGAGGGGGCATTTAGTGTTACACTTGTCCGTCCGTCCCGTCCTTCTGTCCGTCCGTCACCAACCTTGTAAGTTGTAAAACTTTTAAACCGTACTAGCTACATACCTGAAACTTGGTATGTAGCTTCCTGATGATGAGTAGATGCGCTATGTTTATTTAGATTTTTGATTCCACCCCATGGTCATGGATTATCTACCCCTTTCCTTATGATGAGTAGATGCGCAAAGTTTATTTTGATTTTTTATTTGATTCCCAGGTCATGAATTATCTCCCCCTTTTCGACTTAGAATTTGCCAATTTTGCCTTGTAACTCGTAAAACTTTTAAACCCTAATAGCTACAGACCTGAAACTTGGTATGTAGCTTCCATATGATGAGTAGATGCGCATTTTATTTCGAATTTTGATTTGACCCCCTGATCATGGATTATCTCCCACTTTTCGACTTAGAATTTGGCAAGTTTGTCTTGTAACTCATAACAGTTTTAAACCGTAATAGCTACAGACCTGAAACTTGGTATGTAGCCTCCTTATGATAAGTAGATGCGCAAAGTTTATTTCTATATTTGATTCGACCCACGGATTATCTCCCCTTTTGTACTTGGAATTTTGTCTCGTTTATTATCAAAGCTGTATGTGGGGCATCCGTGTTCTATGAACACATTTTCTAGTTTTATTAGCAAGGCACCCAGCGAGGGGATTAGCTACGATGCCCTTCTTTTCTATTTAATTTAGTTAAAAAAACATTCTTGATTCCGGTGAAAATTGTTTTTCACCCTTACAATGCTAAATAAAATTTGGTTGTCTGCTGTTTATTTATTTTTTCTCAATGAAAACAGGTTTTGACAGTGCATGAGAATTGTCTCCCATGGAGATGATTCACATGCACTGTCAAAATATGTTTCTTTGAAAGAATGAGATAAATATTAAAACCCGTTTTCTGTTCCCGCTATTTACGAGTGAAGACCGTAATTATCAGACTGCCTACTGGGAAATAATCTATGATATTTTTGATGTTTGTCAAGTTAAATCATTACATCCTATTGGTATGAAATAATGTTAACCCTTATACCGCTATCTTTTTTGTTGTCTGCTATTTATTTTCCATTTTTATCATCAAACTCATGCTTTGACAGCACTTTAGAATAATTTACAACATGCTTTGACAGCACTTCAGAATCATTGCCATTGGAATTGATTCTGAAGTGCTGTTAAAACATGTTTTTATTGAGAAATAAGGCAAGATATAAAAGCAACAGCAGATGACAATTATTGTGAGTAGCGGTCTAAGGGTTAAAGTGACCAGTATTATAAGTCCCTGATAATATTTATTGTGTAAACCCTGATGTCAGTCACTGTTTTGAGTATGCTGGTTGATCAGGAGCTATATGAAAACTGGTCACCATGAGAAGTAGTTGTGTAGTTTTGTCCTGGCACTCTGTGTGTTTGCAGCATACACGCCACAGGTGATTACTGGCGGGATACCTGAGGACGAGATTCTCCTGCCGGAGCTGTTGCATAAGGCCGGATACAGGAACAAAATTGTGGGCAAATGGTAGGTGGATCAGGACACCATTGTGTAGTAATGTAGTAATGGTAAGTAGGTCAGGACATTGTGAGGAAATGGTAGGTAGGTCGGGATATTGTGAGGAAATGGTAGGTAGGTCAGGTCATTGTGGGAAAATGGTAGGTAGTTTGGCCACCAGTGAAAAAAATGGGTGGTGTTTTTTTTGGGGGCAAAATGGTAGTTTGGGACATCATTGTGGGCAAATTGTAGGTAAGTCGGGACATTGTGAGGAAATGGTAGGTAGGTTGGGACATTGTGAGGAAATGGTAAGTAGGTTGGGACATTGTGAGGAAATGGTAGGTAGGTCAGGTCATTGTGGGAAAATGGTAGGTAGTTTGGGCCACCATTGTGGGCAAATGGTAGTTTGGGACATCATTGTGGGCAAATTGTAGGTATGTCGAGACATTGTGAGGAAATGGTAGGTATGTTGGGACATTGTGAGGAAATGGTAGGTAGGTTGGGACATTGGTACATTGTGGGAAATGGTAGTATCAGTCATTGTAGGTGGGCCACCAGGTTAGTAATGGGCATGGTGGATTGTGAGTTGGAACATCATTGTGGGGGGGGGCAAATTAGTGGGGAGGAGTAGTGTTTGGACATTAAATTGTGCAGGTTGGTAGGATACATGTAGTTGGGACACCATTATGTAGGAGGTTGGGTAATTGTAGTAGGTATTGGGCCATTGAGGAAATGGGCATTGTAGGTAGGTAGGGTTGGGACATATGATGGGGTGAAACAAATGGTAGTATGGTGGGACACATTGTGGGGCAAATGGTAGGTAGGTTGGGACAATATTTTGGTGGTAAAAGGTAGGTTATCAATTGTGGAAATTGTAAGAGTTGGAACATTGTAGGGAATGGTAGGTGGTTACAATATTGTGGGATGGTAGTTAGGTTGGGACAACATTGTGGGGAAATGGTAGGTAGGTTGGGACAATATTGTGGGGAAATGGTAGGTAGGTTGGGACAACATTGTGGGGAAATGGTAGGTAGGTTGGGACAATATTGTGGGGAAATTGGTAGGTAGGTAGGTTGGGGGACAACACATTGTGGGGAAATGGTAGGTAGTTGGGACAATAATGTGGGGATGGTAGGTAGGTTGGGACAAATTGTGGGGAAATGGTAGGTTGGTTGGGACAACATTGTAGGGAAATGGTAGGTAGGTTGGGACAACATTTTGGGGAAATGGTAGGTAGGTTGGGACAATATTGTATGGAAATGGTAGGTAGGTTGGGACAACATTGTGCGGAAATGGTAGGTAGGTTGGGACAATATTTTGGGGAAATGGTAGGTAGGTTGGGACAACATTGTAGGGAAATGGTAGGTAGGTTGGAACAACATTGTGGGGGAAATGGTAGGTAGGTTGGGACAATATTGTGGGGAAATGGTATGTAGGTTTGGACAACATTGCGGGGGAAATGGTAGGTAGGTTGGGACAATATTGTGAGGAAATGGTTGGTAGGTTGGGACAATATTGTAAGGAAATGGTTGGTAGGTTGGGACACCATTGTGGGGAAATGGTAGCTAGGTTGGGACACCATTGTGGGGAAATGGTAGGTAGGTTGGGACAATATTGTGGGGAAATGGTAGCCAGGTTGGGACACCATTGTGGGGAAATGGTAGGTAGGTTGGGACAATATTGTGGGGAAATGGTAGCTAGGTTGGGCCAGCATTGTGGGGAAATGGTAGGTAGGTTGGGACAATATTGTGGGGAAATGGTAGGTAGGTTGGGACAACATTGTAGGGAAATGGTAGGTAGGTTGGGACAATATTGTGGGGAAATGGTAGGTATGTTGGACCACCATTGTGGGAAAATGGTAGGTAGGTTGGGACAATATTGTGGGAAAATGGTAGGTAGGTTGGGACAACATTGTGGGGAAATGGTAGGTAGGTTGGGACAACATTGTGGAGAAATGCTAGGTAGGTTGGGACAATATTGTGGGGAAATGGTAGGTAGGTTAGGACAACATTGCGGGGGAATGGTAGGTAGGATGGGAGGAAACAATATTGTGGGGAAATGGTAGAAAAAGTAGGTTGGGACAACCATTGTAGGGAAATGGTAGGTAGGTTGGATAATGGGTTGTGGGGTAAAATAGTAGACTAGGTTGGGCCTTCTATTGTGGGGAAATCTGGTAGCTAGGTTGGGTGGGGGGGGGGGGGGGGGGGGGGGGGGGGGGGGGGGGGGGGGGGATAATGGGGGGGGGGGGGGGGGGGGGGGGGGGGGGGGGGGTGGGGGGGGGGGGGGGGGGGGGGGGGGGGGGGGGTTGGGGGGGGGGGGGGGGGGGGGGGGAAAAACATTGTTGGGAAAATGGTAGGTAGGTTGGGACAACATTGCGGGGGAAATGGTAGGTAGGTTGGGTTACAATATGTGGGAAATGGTAGGTGGGGTAGGTTGGGACAATCATTGTAGGGAAATTGGTAGGTAGGTTGGGATAATATTGTGGGGAAATGGTAGGTAGGTTTGGGCCACCACCATTGTGGGGAATGGTAGCATAGGTTGGGACAACATTTGTGGAAATGGGAAATGGTAAAGGTAGGTTGGACAAACATTGTGGGCGGGGAAATGGTAGGTAGGTTGGGACAATTATCGTGGGGTAAATGGTATGGTAGGTTGGGACACCATTGCGGGAAAACGGTATAGGTGGACAATATTGTGGGAATGGTAGGTAGTTGGGACAACATTGTGGGGAAATGGTAGGTGGTTGTGACAATGGTATGGTAGTAGGTTGGGACAACATTGTGGGAAATGGTAGGTAGGTTGGGACAATATTGTGTGGAAATGGTAGCTAGGTTGGGACAACGGTGTAAATGGTAGGTAGGGTTGGGCACAAATGGTGAGGTTGGGTAGTAAAGGTAGCTAGGTTGGGACAACATTGTGGGGAAATGGTATGGTTAGCTAGGTGGTTGGGACAATATTGTGGGGAAATGTAGCAGGTAGGGACAATGTGGGAAATGGAGGTAGGTTGGGCACATTGTGGGAAATGGTAGGTAGGTTGGACACATTGCGGGAAATGGTAGGTAGGTTGGGACAATATTGTGGGGAAATGGTAGTAGGTTGGGCAACAATTGTGGGGAAATGGAAGGTAGGTTGGGCCACCATTGTGTGGAAATGGTAGGTTAGGTGGATAACATTGTGGGGAAATGTAGGTAGGTGGGTACAACATTGCAGGAAATGGGAGTAGGATGGGACACCATTGTGGGGAAAAGGTAGAGCTAGGTTGGGACAACATGTGGGGAAATGGATAGGGTAGATTGGGCCAACCATGTGGGGAAATGGTAGGTAGGTTGGGATATACATTGTGGGGAAATGGTAGGTAGGTTGGACAACAAATGCAGGGAAATGTAGTTAGGTTGGGACAACATTATGGGAATATGGTAGTAGGTTGAGGACAATATTGTGGGGAAAAATGGTAGTTAGGATGGGCCACCATTGTGGGAATGGTAGGTAGGTTTGGGACAACATGCAGGGAAATGGTAGTAGGTTGTGACAACAAATGGGGAAATGGTAGGTAGGTTGGGACAATATTGTGGGGAAATGGTAGTTAGGATGGGCCACCATTGTGGGGAATGGTAGGTAGGTTGGGATACCATTGTGGGGAAATGGTAGGTAGGTTGGGACAATATTGTGGGGAAATGGTAGGTAGGTTGGGACAACATTGTAGGGAAATGGTAGGTAGGTTGGGTCAACATTGTGGGCAAATGGTAGGTAGGTTGGGACAGCATTTTGGGCAATTGGTAGTTAGGTAGGTTGGGACATAATTGTTGGCAAATGGTAGGTAGCTTGGGACAACATTGTGGGGAAATGGTAGCTAGGTTGGGACAACATTGTGGGGAAATGGTAGGTAGGCTGGGACAATATTGTGGGGAAATGGTAGGTTGCTTGGGACAATATTGTGGGGAAATGGTAGGTAGGTTGGGACACCATTGCGGGAAAATGGTAGGTAGGTTGGGACAATATTGTGGGGAAATGGTATGTAGGTTGGGACAACATTGCGGGGAAATGGTAGGTAGGTTGGGACACCATTGTGGGGAAATGGTAGGTAGGTTGGGACAACATTGCGGGGAAATGGTAGCTAGGTTGGGACACCATTGTGGGGAAATGGTAGGTAGGTTGGGACAATATTGTGGGGAAATGGTAGGTAGGTTGGGACACCATTGTGGGGAAATGGTAGGTAGGTTGGGTCAACATTGTGGGCAAATGGTAGGTAGGTTGGGACAGCATTTTGGGCAATTGGTAGTTAGGTAGGTTGGGACATAATTGTGGGCAAATGGTAGGTAGCTTGGGACAACATTGTGGGGAAATGGTAGTTAGGTTGGGACAACTTTGTGGGGGAAATGGTAGGTAGGCTGGGACAATATTGTGGGGAAATGGTAGGTTGCTTGGGACAATATTGTGGGGAAATGGTAGGTAGGATGGGCCACCATTGTGGGGAAATGGTAGGTAGGTTGGGACAATATTGTGGGGAAATGGTAGGTAGGTTGGGACAACATTGTAGGGAAATGGTAGGTAGGTTGGGACACCATTGTGGGGAAATGGTAGGTAGCTTGGGACAATATTGTGGGGAAATGGTAGCTAGGTTGGGACAACATTGTGGGGAAATGGTAGGTAGGTTGGGACAACATTGCGGGGAAATGGTAGGTAGGTTGGGCCACCATTGTGGGGAAATGGTAGGTAGGTTGGGACAACATTGTGGGGAAATGGTAGCTAGGTTGGGACAATATTGTGTGTAAATGGTAGTTAGGTAGGTTGGGACATAATTGTGGGCAAATGGTAGGTAGGTTGGGACACCATTGTGTGGAATGGTAGTTAGGTTGGAACCATTGTGGGCAAAATGGTGTGTAGGTTGGGACACCATTGTGGGGTTAGGACACCATTGTGGGCAAATGGTAGGTAGGTTGGGACATAACTGTGGGCGGGCAGGTAGGTCTGAAAACACCATTGTGTGGAAATACCCAAAAAGTGGGTATGAAAATGATAGATAGGTTGGGTTTTGGACATTGGTATGTACGTTGTGACACAATTGTGGGAAAATGAAATGTGGTTTGGGACATTGTGGGCCAATATTATTATAATCAGCAATACACAAAAACCAGTCAGTGCGACCTAGTGGGATGGACATCCACCTCGCAAAAGAGAGAGGGGAAGGCTAGAACCTCCACTTAGGCTGATAATTCCTGTTGGTGAGTAACCAGTCCAGATGCAGACAAGTCTGCACCAAATCCACATAGCCTGATGTCCATACATTAAAGGTACATGCCCACTCAGTAGTACAAAATGTTTTTTATAGGAATTAAATAAGTGTATAAGAGTATTGTGTCACTTTTCCACCAGTTTTAAAAATTACAAGTGCCCACTATACTGATTTAATTATTTAGTAATATTTATTTTACTGATAGCGACGCGCGGTGGTATCAGGCTATTTTCGTATGCAAATGAGGCATGATATTTTTATGCCACCAGGTTTCGAAGAAACGGGTGGCATATAGTGTTTGGACCGTCCATCTGTCCGTCCGTCCGTCCGTCCGTCCGTCTGTCCGTCCGTCACACTTTTCGGTTAACCACTTTGTCACAGTTTCTCAAATATGCTGCAGGTGGCATCCGCGTTCGACAGACGCATTTCTTGTTTAATTATTTATACTAATTAAATGTGTCACCTGAAAAAATAATATTTTAGACAGATTATATAGTATGATCATAGCACATCAAAAGATAAATACATGTACAGAGAATACATTGTAATGTCCGTTAGCATTTTAAGAAGCACGGTTATCGCCCCTGATATCAGTGTGGAAATTTATGTCTGATATAAAATGTATAATAATGCCAATCAATACGTGGGGTAATGATGAATGAATGTTTCATTTGCCAGAACAGGTGTCCGATGATGTCTCTGATATAAAGAACATTTTGTGCCTACTGAGTGGGCAAGTACCTTGAATCATCCAGCACACAATGCAGATTACTATTTGGCAGCATGAGATCATAGGCTAATCAGGATTTATACTGGTCACAAAGGATTGTAGCCCATATTGGCTACCTGCTGATAAAAGTTTTTCGTACACGTGTGACCAGTGTAGATACTATGCACGATTTACTCGTCAGAAACCGTTATGCTGGTGCATAAATGTGGCTGTGACTGGAAAAAATGGCGCTTATGGGTTTTGCGACCAGTGAAGATCCAGATCAGACTGTGCATCCGCACAGTCTGATCAGGATCTGCACTGTTCGCCATTCCAACAATGAAACACATTCCATGCTTCTAACAATGAGTATAGATCATTATCATGCTACAGGTTTGTGCTGTTTGATCTGGATCTACACTGATTACAAAATCCCATAAGTCCCATTTCTTCAGTCATGGCCATAAATAGTGTTTAATTGACTGAATAGCGACCGACTCGGGCATGGATCAGGCTGCACAAATGCGGAGGCTGATCATGTGCTACGCTGGTCACTCACATTATAAGGTCGTTTTCCTCCCTTCAGGATCTAGTTGGGGACAGGTAACACTTCAAATACCCCTATACCAGCCATAGCCAAGGTGTATGATCACGTGGTTACAACAACAACAAGTACTGAAACTTCCAGAAGCCCTCCGATTAACGGATTTTTATGAAATATGGCGCATCAAGCTCGTTTTGTTAAGCTGCATTTGATGGTCTGTGTTCTTCGACCCAAACGTCTGTCGCTTTTGCGACACGACACGGAAATCAATTCTTCGCAAAAACGACATACGTATGTCCCGAGACCAACAAATGCAGTTCATGAAGACGCGTTTGCTGCACCATTTGTCATAAAAATCTGTTGCATATTAAGGAAAATATCAAATAATACTTACTTTGGAGTGGGCGAGCTTTCAACACTTTCAGCTATTGTTGTTGTAACCACACGATCATGCAGCTTGATAGCAGAATTGCGATGCCATCCATAGCCATCCCCTACAGAGTAGCAAATCAGATCTGATTTGTACTTTAGCTATTAGCTTAACACTTTTTCTATATTTTTAAACAGAAATAAATGTCAGCATTATGAAGTTGATATATTCCATTAATTCTGTTATCTTTACAGATGGTGTAAAAGGGTCTTGTCAGTACAATGTACATTGTATATGCAAATTTAATTGACCCAGTCAATTCCAGCCAAAGACAACATGTAAAATTTATGTTGGTGCCTAGTTTCTAAAAGACAATTTTTGTCGCACCTGCTTTAGCAGAGGCGCGACTATAGTCGGCGCTTTTTCCGTCGTCGTCTGCGTCGTCGTCGTCCGGTTTTTTTTGTAAGGCAAATACGTTAAAGTTATTGTTTTTTCACAATATCTCTTTAACCCCTTGCCAGACTTTGATAATATTTCACATCAGTGTTTGTCATGGGATGATGCTTCCTTACGCACACCCCCACATCCAAATTCTCAATGTCAAGGTCATATATTTACTTTTTATGTTCACCGGTTTTGTAACAGAAATGCGTTAAAGTTATTGTTTTTTCACAATATCTCTTTAACCCCTTGCCACACTTTGATAATATTTGACATCAATATTTGTCATGGGATGATGCTTCATTACGCACACCCCCACATCCAAATTCTAAAGGTCAAGGTCATTTATTTACTTGTAATGTGCACCGGTTTTGTAACAGAAATGCGTTAAACTTATTGTTTTTTCACAATATCTCTTTAACACCCCCCTTGCCAGACTTTGATAAAATATTTCACATCAATGTTGTCTAGGGAGAATGATTTTCTTCATTACGCACAACACCCCCACATCCAAATTCTCAACATCAAGTCATTTATTTACTTGTAATGTTCACCGGTTTTGTAACAGAAATGCGTTAAAGTTATTGTTTTTTCACAATATCTCTTTAACCCCTTGCTAGACTTTGATAATATTTCACATCATTGTTTGTCTAGGGATGATGCTTCATTACGCATACCCCCACATCCAAATTCTGAAGGTCAAGGTCATTTATTTTACTTGTAATGTTCACAAGGGGTTTTGTAACAGAAATGCGTTAAAGTTATTGTTTTTTCACAATATCTCTTTAACCCCTTGCCAGACTTTGATAATATTTCACATCAATGTTTGTCTATGGATGATGCTTCATTACACACACCCCCACATCCAAATTATCAAGGTCAAGGTCATTTATTTACTTGTAATGTTCACGGTCAAATGCCTCGGCAGGCGCGACACCGCTTCCGTGGCGGAATTCTTGTTTATTATATACCTACCCATGAAGTACATAGTTATACGATGTAAATAAAAGTCATATGTTCTCATCGATGAAATAAACAACTTCCGGTGAAAATACGACTACTTCCACTATCTATATACCCCCCGCAATGAATCAGGTTGTCCATCCATCCGTCTGTCTGTGCGTCCATCCGAGCTTACAAATGGATACATATGTGGCTAGGAGAACAATAGGTTATGTAATATTCTATTGTTCTGTGATTTTATGTGGCTAAAAATGGGTTTATGTGGATATATCCGTCACTAAACTAATCAGAGAAATATGTTATAACTTCTATTTCCGTCATCTAAAATGATTAATATTTCACACATGCATTCCTGTAAAGCTCTACTACCATGCTGTGCCATATCCACGACCGTCCAACCCCCACTGATCCCATGGTAAAGGTCAATACTTAGTCTGTCCCATGGTAAATAAATACTTAGTCTCTTTACAAAACTTAACGTCAGAGAAATATGTTATAACTTCTATTTCCTTTATCTAAAATGCTTAATATTTCACACATGCATTCCTGTAAGGCTCTACTACCATGCTGCGCCAAACCCACGACCGTGACAAATCCACGACCGTCCAGCCCCCGCTGATCCCAAGGTCAAGGTCACATACTTAGTCTCTTTACAAAACTTAACATCAGAGAAATATGTTATAACTTCTATTTCCGTCATCTAAAATGATTAATATTTCACACATGCATTCCTGTAAGGCTCTACTACCATGCTGTGCCATATCCACGACCGTCCAACCCCCACTGATCCCATGGTCAAGGTCAAATACTTAGTCTCTTTACAAAACTTAACGTCAGAGAAATATGTTATAACTTCTATTTCCTTTATCTAAAATGCTTAATATTTCACACATGCATTCCTGTAAGGCTCTACTACCATGCTGCGCCAAACCCACGACCGTGACAAATCCACGACCGTCCAGCCCCCGCTGATCCCAAGGTCAAGGTCACATACTTAGTCTCTTTACAAAACTTAACATCAGAGAAATATGTTATAACTTCTATTTCTTTAATCGAAAATTCTTAATATTTCATACATGCATTCCTCTAAGGCTCTACTATCATGCTGTGACAAATCCCCGCTGATCTCGAGGTCAAGGTCACATACTTAGTCTCTTTACAAAACTTAACATCAGAGAAATTGGTTATAACTTTAATTTTTTCTTGCTCGGATCTGCTTCACATTTCACACACGCATTGCTCCAATGGACCTCTACCACCCTATGACAAATGTTCGTGCCGCCTGCGCTAAGCCCAGAGTCAAGGTCACAAGCCCACACACTTGGAAAATTAGACCGCTATCTTATTTTTTTTGTCGTCTGCTGTTTATTTTCTATTTTCCATTTTTATAATCAAAAACATGCTTGGACAGCACTTTAGAATAATTTACAACATGGTTTGACAGCACTTCAGAAGCTCAGAATCATTTCCATTGGAAATGATTTTGAAGTGCTGTCAAACCATGCTTTTTTGAGAAATAAGACAAGATATAAAAGCAACAGCGACAATTGTTGCGAGTAGCAGTCTAAGGGTTAAAAATGGTATAAGTATGAGATAATTAATAGTTGAAGTGCCAAACCATACCATGATTCCATACTCGTGGAGAGAGGTCTATGAACCATAACTCTACTACGAATGGCATGATAGTATGGACAGAGTTACTTTTGCACTTACCTGGGGCCCGTTTCACTAAGCTTCGTACGACTAAGAAGTTCGTAAGTGCAAATTTAGGATCGTCTGGAAATTTCAATTGATGGATTTACATTTATTGAGCATAGGCTGCATATGCAGCCTATGCTCAATAAATGTAAATCCAATAATTGTTTACAAGAAAATATTGATAATGTGAAATTTACAGACTATCATAATTTTGCACTTACGAACATTTTAGTCGTAAGAAGTTTAGTGAAACGGGCCCCAGGATCCCAGTTGACACATGTGATTTTGTACCTATTAACCCTTAGAAGGCAGGAACCGAAAATCGTCGTCTGCTGTTGTTTCTTATTTTGTATTTTCATTAAATAAAAACATGGTTTGGCAGCATTTTAGAATCATTTCCAATGGAAATGATTCTAAAATGCTGTCAAAGCATGTTTTTGATAAGAAAAATGGAAAATAAAACATAGGTAAACAACAGACGACAAATTTTAAGAAAATATCTCGTGCAAAATATTTAAATTATATACAATGTTCTCCGTAAGTGACATAAAAAGTTGATAAAATCTTCTGTATAAGGCGTCAAAGTTTACAAAATTGTCATAGCATAGCAAATGCGGAATAGAATAGAAATCTGCTTTTGCTTTGAAAATTTCGACATGATTTACAGAAAATATCAGTTTCTATCAATATTTTTCATAATAAATTGCACATCTTCTTAGACACAGATTGCAGACGGGATACAATGATACTATGAAACTTTTTAGAGAAAATAATTCCTATTTTCTTTATTTCACCTCGAAAGTGTATGTTGTTACCACTCGTTTGAACCGTCTCAACAAGACGGTTCAAACGAGTGGTAACAACATACATGTATACCTTTATCAAGAAATAACAAAAATGATTGTATCCTTAGACTGAAATGGGTTAACGATTTAATAATAATAAATTGCACATCTTAGATATTAAATCATATGGCTTGTGTCAATTAACAGGTGAACTATGGGTTTCGACCCCGTTGACCCCGATCTAAAATGACCGTAGCTGTTGAAAGGTCATTAACCCCTTCAACACTACAACCCTCTATAGTGGCATTTGCAAACAGTGTAGATCCAGATGAGCTGGCTCATGACGAGCCATCTCATGACGAGCCATCTCATCAGGATCTGCACTCTTTGCAAGTAATTTTCATATTTTTTTAGAGAAAAAAACACACCCTTTTCATACTAAATAGACTAGTCTGAAAATCATTTTGTGACAAATGAATTGGTCGAAAAATTAACACATCAAAGTCCATTCCAGTTACTTAGGGGTGAAAGGGTTAAACAGCATTACTTACATTTTATTTAGTCTGAATTACCATTTTGTAGGCATCTTGGACAACAGGAGCAGTACCATCCACTGAAACACGGGTTTGACGAGTGGTTTGGGGCACCCAACTGTCACTTTGGGCCGTATGACAACAAACACACGCCCAACATCCCCGTCTATAAGGATGCATACATGGCTGGCAGGTGGGCAGATTTGGAATTATACGTGGCTCTGACTGGAGATATGGGGCTTGTGGGTTTTGCGACCCGTGTAGATCCAGATCAAATACGTGTAGCACACACATGTATGGTCATTTCTATTATGTACGTGGCTGTGACTGGAGAAATGGAGCTTATGGGTTTTGCGACCAGTGTAGCTCAAAACAAATAGCACACTCATGTATGGTCATTTTTATCATATATGTGGCTGCGACACGTGTAGATCCAGATCAGACTGTGCATCCGCAGTCTGATCAGGATCTGCACTGTTCGCCATGCCATCAGTAGAACAACCGTCATGCATCTAACAAGCAATATTGATCATTATCAGGCTACAGGAGTGTGCTGTTTGATCCGGAGCTACACTGATTACAAATCCTGTAAGCCAGATTTCTCCAGTCATTGCCACAAATGAATGTATACACATGAATGTATACACATCATGTATCCAGTCCCAGCTGCATAGCATTAGTTAGGTCACACAGAGAAAATTTGTTGGGCACACTTAAAAAATACAACTGGATGTACATAATAAAGATCACAATGGAATGATCAGTGCTCCCTCCATACCCACAGTGATGATCATGCTCCCTCCATACCACAGATGATCAGTGCTCCCTCCATCCTCATACCACATGGGGGGGAAATCCAGTGCTCTCCCACCACAGGGGGGGAATGTCAGTGCTACCTCCATCCACAGTGATCAGTGCGGGGGGGCCATGGGGGGGGGCTTCCATACCACAGGGGGGGAATGATCAGTGCTCCCTCCATACCACAGGGGGGGAATGATCAGTGCTCCCTCCATACCACAGGGGGGGAATGATCAGTGCTCCCTCCATACCACAGGGGGGGAATGATCAGTGCTCCCTCCATACCACAGGGGGGGATGATCAGTGCTCCCTCCATACCAGGAAGATCAGTGCTGCTATACCACAGGGGGGGAATGATCAGCTCCCTCCAACCAGGGGGGGGGAATGATCAGTGCGTCTCCCTCCATACCACAGGTGAATGATCAGTCGCACCCAGGGGGGGACATATACCACAGGGGGGGGAATGATCAGTGCTATGGGGGGGGGAGGCTCCTGAATGATCAGTCTCCCCATACCAGTGCAGGGGGGGGGGAATGATCTGCTCCCTCCATACCACAGTGAAGATCAGTGCTCCCTCCATACCACAGGGGGGGGAATATCAGTCTCCCTCCATACCACAGGGGGGGAATGATCAGTGCTCCCTCCATACCACAGGGGGGGGGAATGATCAGTGGGGGGGAATGATCGTGCTCCTCCATACCACAGGGGGGGAACATGATCAGTGCTCTCCCATACCACAGGGGGGGAATGATCAGTGCTCCCTCCATACCACAGGGGGGGAATGATCAGTGCTCCTCCATTACCACAGGGGGGGAATGATCAGTGCTCCCTCCATACCACAGGGGGGAATGATCAGTGCTCCCTCCATACCACAGGGGGGGAATGATCAGTGCTCCCTCCATACCACAAGAGATGATCAGTGCTCCCTCCATACCACAGGGGGGGAATGATCAGTGCTCCCTCCATACCACAGGGGGGGGGGGGAATGATCAGTGCTCCCTCCATACACAGGGGGGGAATGATCAGTGCTCCCTCCATACCACAGGGGGGGAATGATCAGTGCTCCCTCCATACACATAATGATCAGTGCTCCCACCATACCACATGGGGGGGGGTAAAAAAAAAATTGGGTTTTCAGTGCCTTCCCTCCCCAATTCACCCACAAAGGGGGGGGGGAAAAATGAAAATTCAAGTCGCTTTTCCCTCCAAATAACCAACAAAAAAAGGGGGGTGGAATGAACATTTCCAAGTTGGGCTTTCCCCCTCCCCATACCAACAGGGGGGAAAAAAATGATCAGTTGGGCTCCCCCTTTTCCCCTCCCCCATAGGAAACCCCAACAGGGGGGGGGAAATGAAAATTTCAGTTGGGGGCTTTGCCCCCCTCCGCATACCCACCCAGGGGGGGGAAAAAAATATGCCAGTTTTGGGCTTCCCTCCAAATACCCCAAAACAGGGGGGGGAAAAATGAAAAAAAAAAATTCAACCAGTGCTCCCCTCCAATGTACCAAAAAAAAACAAGGGGGGGGGAAAAAATTGAAAAAAAATTCCAGTTTGGGGGCCCCCCTTTTCCTCCCCAAATACAACAGGGGGGACAAAATGAAATCAGTTGCTTCCTTTTCCATTACCACAGGGGGGGGGGGAAAATTGAATTTCATGCTCCCTCCATATACCCCCACCAGGGGGGGAAAAATTGAAAATTCAGTTGCTTTTTTCCCTCCCATAAAAACCACAAGGGGGGAATTGATCAAGTGCTTCCCCTTCCATACCCCACAGGGGGGGGAATAAAAATTACCAGTGGCCTTCCCTTCCCATACCAAAGACAGGGGGGGGAATGGAAAAAATTTTTTCCCAGTGCTCCCCTCCAATCCCATAAAACCCACCAGGGGGGGGAAAAAAATGGATTTCAGTGGCTCCCCCTCATTAAAACCAACAGGGGGGGGAATGAATTCAGTGGGGGCCTTCCCCCCCCTCCCATACCAACCAGGGGGGGAAAAAATGAAATCAGTTGGGCTTCCCCCCTTTCCATTAAAAACCACCAAAAGGGGGGGGGGGAAATGGATCACCAAGTGGCCTTTTCCCTCCAATTTAACCACAGGGGGGGAAAATTTGAAATTCCCAGTGCCCTCCCTCCCCCATTAACCAAAACAAGGTGGGGGGAATGAATTTACAGTGGCCCCCCTCCCTCCATAAAAACCACAGGGGGGGGGAAATGGAAATCAAGTGCTCCCTTTCCCATACCCAACAGGGGGGGGAAAATTGAATCAGTGGGGCCCCTCCCACCATACCACAGGGGGGGGTGGGGGAATGATCAGTGCTCCCTCCATACCACAGGGGGGGAATGATCAGTGCTCCCTCCATACACAGACTGAGGGGGGGGTATCAGTGCTCCCTCCATACCACAGGGGGGGGGAATGATCAGTGCTCCCTCCATACCACAGGGGGGGTAATGATCAGTGCTCCCTCCATACCACAGGGGGGGGTCCATCCACAGGGGGGGGGAATGATCAGTGCTCCCTCCATATCCACAGAATAGTCAGTGCTCCCTCCATACCACAGGGGGGAATGATCAGTGCTCCCTCCATGGGGGGGACCACAGGGGGGGAATGATCAGTGCTCCCTCCATACCACAGGGGGGGAATGATCAGTGCTCCCTCCATACCACAGGGGGGGAATGATCAGTGCTCCCTCCATACCACAGGGGGGGGGAATGATCAGTGCTCCCTCCATACCACAGGGGGGGAATGATCAGTGCTCCCTCCATACCACAGGGGGGGAATGATCAGTGCTCCCTCCATACCACAGGGGGGGAATGATCAGTGCTCCCTCCATACCACAGGTTGAAGTAACGGACCGAGGTCTATAAATACATTAAATATGTCTAAAAGCATCAATAAATGAAAAAGAATAAGCTAAATAAAAGTTTTTGACTCCCTCCATTTAGACTTATACCGGTGTAATGGTCAGTAATAATCCCCCCCCCCCCCCCACCGTCCAAAGTCCCCCCGGGGAAAGTTGACTAGTTGAAAGTCCCCCCGGGGAGGAGTTCAGGCCGGCCCAAAGTCCCCCGGGGGGGATTTTAGGCTAGCCCAAACTCCCCCCGGGGGGACTTTGGACGGGGGGGGGGATTACTGACCATTACACCGGTACAAGTCTATATGGAGGGAGTAAAAAAAATTGTTAAATTATTTTTTTTCATTTATTGATGCTTTTAGGCATATTTAATGTATTTATAGACCTCGGTCCATTACTTCAACCTGTGCTCCATACATGTGCATTCCAATCTGTATATGAACTTGCTGTTGAACGACGGACATAAAACCCAATCAATCAATTAACCCTAAGAATGCGGGGAAACGAAAAGTGTCGTCTGCTGTTGTTTCATATTTTATCTTTATCTTTATCTTTTCTGTCAATAAAACATGGTTTGGCAGCATTTTAGAATCATTTCCTTTGGAAATGATTCTAAATTGCTGTCAAATCATGTTTTTGATGAGAAAAATTGAAAATAAACAGCAGACAACAAAATTTAAGTCATCAATGTAATGGTTAATCTGTGACGTATTATGAAACATAATTATTGTGTATGTAAAGTCTGAAGTCTCCATGGTGTAGTCAATGTCGATGGTTATCAAATTCAACCAACCAGACTGTTTGATTTTGTGCAAGCGAACTGAGTACATTCTCACAAAAGTACATTTATCACAGACACTGGTCTTGTACTGTTTTGAAACAAGGTTGTACGGTGTTACCTGTCTAATCCGTACACATAGAAAGCCTACAAGATGAGTTTCATTTTCATTTCTCTCCGATGATACTGCATATTCAGGATTAAAATGCAGATATTCACACAGTCCTTGTGGGTGGCAGGTGGGAGAATGTGATGGGTAATTTAACAATCAGGGTTCATCCTCACTGGAATTCCGACTGGAGACCTGGTTTGGCCCTCACATACGGCTTTGGCATTTTGTATGTGACAGTTGAAATCTGGTTATACCCCTTATGTGAGTAGTGCTATTATTTGTATTCCTGTTTTAGGGGAAGGGGCCAACTGACTTTGGTGTGGAACGGACCTGGCACCAGGTCAGGTTATTCTAATTTCAGGGCTGAATATATAATTAACATAGCTGTTGATAGGCCATTAAACACCAATAATTCCAGCACAAAAATATTTACACAATTTCCTAACATGTGATTGGCCCGTAGCCAGTCTCTGTCCAAAATTTATATCCCAGTAAACTCCCATGCCAAACTACTTTCCGTGAGGCGCAGTTAAAATAATTCTTAAAAAAACGGAAAATAAACACATTTTCTTGATGAATTTTTTTCAAATGCTGGAATTATAAGGAATGAATGGCCTTTTTGTGGAATTTATCGGGGATATAAACTTGGAAAAGTCGCGGGAATACTGGACGAGGCCTTCCGGCCTTCGTCCAGTATTCCCGTGACTTTTCCAAGTTATACCCCGATAAATTCCACAACAATGCCATTCATTCCTATAATAAACATGATAAACAAACAAACAATCAATCAAACACACAGTCCTTAAATCCTCACATGCCCGAGGGATCGGTCATGGCCTGGTGATATGGCATTGAACTTCAATACTGGAGGTTGTGAGTTCAGTCCTCACCATATGCGTGGGAAATAATTACATAGTACTTCAATCCCACTGGTCTGTCGGATGAGACTTTAAACTTTGTTTCCGTCTCTATATGAACTCGTCTGTTGCTGGGACGTTAAACTCATCCGCTTTCACTTGCATATGCCTGAATTACAGTGGTACCTCTCTAAACCGGACACCCTGGGAGGTCCCCCCAGGGTGTCCGGTTTAGAGAGGTACCACTGTGCAGGAATATGTACCGTGAATCAGCGACTTATATATTTACACAGATATTACCAGGACTTTGTGATAGACCGGGCTACAGGGGAGTCTAACCTGACCCAGATGTATATTGCGGAGGCGCTAAATTTCATCACGGAATCCACAAGTAAAGGGCAGCCCTTCATGCTGTACTGGGCAGTTGACGCGACGCACCAGCCCCTCTATGCCTCGAAACCCTTCCTGGGTACCAGCCAGCGTGGAATGTACGTACAGTAGAATCTGTGTAAACGGGACGGCCAGAATACCTCGGCGATAATGTTTGTTTATTATTGCAAAGTGTTCAAAAGTGACATTTGAGGGCTTGTATACAGTGCAGTCTCCGTTTTTGTTCCACCGTAGACAACACTTCCAAACTCAACGCGAACGCAACGCGAACGCAACGGTTTGCTGTAGCGTTGTATACGTTGTTTAAACGTATAATACGGTTCGTACACGTGTAATACACATTGTCAAACCGTTTAGTTTAAAAGCGTTGTATACGTTGTTTAAACGTATAATACGGTTCGTACACGTGTATACACATTGTCAAACCGTTTAGTTTAAAGCGTGTAATACGTTTAGCTTCAAGGCGTATACTTTCGTATACATATGTAGCGAGGTGAAAGAGTTGGAAACGTGTACAACGCTTTACCTGGAAGCGTGTAGCTATATGAAAGCGTTGAAACGTGTACAACGGTTACACGTTTTAACACAAATACCTGTTCGGAACGATCTCTTCGAGGCGTCCTTGTTTCGTCCCTTTTAAAATATCGCGAATACATACCCTCAGATCGAGTTCAAAGTACATCGGCGGTGTGATTTAGCACTTCAATTGATCCCTAATCCCTGATGACTAATGAGTCACGCTTTTAACACGAGATGTACCTTGTCGTTTATCAAAATGTTTGAGAATTGTAGATCACGTGAGCGGCTCATCAGGATCTGCGGCATTCCTATGTACATTTTATATACACAAAAAATGACGCCTAATACAGCCTAATGTAACAGTTCTAACTTTAATATGGAATAGCCCGGGCGCCGATAGTCCGTGTCAGTTAATTGGGGTGAAATATTACGAACACAGATAAAGAAAGTGCATGGTTTTCTTTATTTTATTTTAACATCATCAGAAATGGCGAGTCTAGGAACTCTCGTATTATCTTTACGCCGAAGCCTGTCTATTTCAATCACTAATCCGCTATACACCTGTCCCACGCGTGTGTTAAGATTAATCGATATTTGGATAAACTGAATACACAGCGAGCTGCACACTGGTTTAACACGGATATGGCCCGCGGATATGTGTCATAAATTACTTGGTGGTCAAAAACCGGTAAATTTACAAGGTTAAGCTAGCGAAATAGCAGCCGACTGGCAATTTATTTTTCTCGGGACCGATTTTTAAGACTAGTTTTACAAATCTCAATCGGTCTGAGAGTTCAAAAATCGGTCCAGAACCAGAAAACTGAAAATGTTAGAAGCCCTGCAGTGAGTCTAGAAGTATATATACACACACGAAGAACGATCAGAGCATGCGCATTCTACGCGATACAAGGTTGGCATACCAAAACGTGTAATGCGTTAAAACCCGTGGAAACGTGTTATACGTATAACACGGTTTAATCTGTACGGTGCTGTGTACATGTAGATGCGTGTAACCGTTCGTCAACGAAAGCGTTAAATCGTTTAAAGGGTTTACCTTAGCGTTGTATACGCTTACAACCGTTGTAGACGTTTACAACCGTTGTACACGGATTACACGCTTTTGAAACTCAATACGATTGTTTACAACCGTTGTATACGTTTACAACCGTTGTACACGGATTACACGCTTTTGAAACTCAATGCATTGAACACGTTTGTTCGACTTTCGCGCATGCGCAAGAGTGGGGAAACGCAACGCATGGCCGAAAACGTATTACACGTAGACGACACACGGTTTGAAACGCAACTAACGGAAACTCCACGGATACGCAACGCACAACACTTTGTACACGTATAAACCCGGAACATTTTGACAGAAACAACTGTACCTGAATTATAACTGGATCACTCCAAACCAGTTACCCAGAATACTTACGGTTTATTGCTAATGAAACTGTATGTTCATGATTGCAAAGCACACAAACATACCTTTTCTAGTGCTTGTATACAATGTACCTGAATTGCACAAACTTAACTTTGGGGGAAATTTGTTATAATTTCTGTTTCCTTTCACGGAACTTATTGATATCTCACACATGCCTTCCTCTAATGATTTGCTGTCATGCTGTGCCCAATCCACGACCCTCAGACCCCCGCTAACCCCATGGACAGGGTCACAACCTTAGTGCTTTCACAAACTTAACATTGAGGGAAATTGGTTATAATGTTTGTTTCCTTTCACCCCACTCTTTGATATTTTACACATCCCTTCCTCTAATGGTTCTCTATCATGCCGTGACAAAACTATGACCCTCAGACCGCTAATCCCCAGGTCCAGGTCACAATCTTAGCGCGTTCAGACTGAACATTGGGGTAAAACTCTTTTAATTTCTGTTTCCTGTCACACAGCTTCTTGATATTCGTTTAAATTAAACCATGACCAGGCGTGCTTTGTTGTCTTCTGACAACTCTTGTGTTCGTTTGGCATAACGTTTACACATACTAAGAATATGTAATTAAGACGATGCGGCCAGCCAATCAAATTCGCTCCATGTGTTATTACACCTGTGTCATATCACATTTATGAAATGGTTTACAGCACTTCATAACAAGGTTTTCATGTGATAAATACATGAAAGGGTAAGTTTACATGACACTGCGGTATATATTGTAGATATGGCGATGCGGTGCGGGAGCTGGATTATGGGGTGGGTGAGATCCTGAACCAGTTGTTACAGCTGGGTATCGAGGAGGAAACGTTTGTCTTCTTCTCCTCTGACAATGGAGCGGCCACATACGCCAACATTCAAGGTGTGTACCGCATCTGTCACTGCCACTGCTGAAATGGGGCTTATAGACCAGCGGGCCGTTTCACTAAACTTTGTACGTCTAAAATGTTCGTAAGTGCAAAATTATAGTCTGTAAAGTTCACATTGACACTGTTTCCTTGTAAATGATTATTGAATTTACATTTATTGAACATAGGCTGCATATGCAGCCTATGCTCAATAAATGTAAATCCATCAATTTATATTTCCAGACGATCCTAAATTTACACTTACAAACATTTTAGTCGTAAGAAGTTTAGTGAATCGGGCCCCCGTAGCCTATTTCACCAAAATTGCAAAGCATACTTATCTTGCTAAGTACATTTCGAGGGAGAAATTTCCAATTTAAGGATAAATTTATTAATTTTTAGCCAGGTTTTTTGAAAAAAAATCCAGGCTATTGGATTGGCGAAAGCTGGGCGGGCAGGCGGCGGGTGGGCGCGGCGGCGGCAGGCGGGCGGGCGGGTGGGTGTTCGGGCGGCGGGCGGGCGGCGTCCACAATCAATGTTAAGTTTTCGTGTTTGAGTCCATTTCTTTGTTACTGTACCACCTAGGACCACCAAACTTTCACAGTTTCATAATCAAGGGGTGCCCACCACATATCACTATCCAACATGTTATTTTTTTTTTAACTTGACCCATTTTTTCCGCGTAGTCGACTTAGCCATTTTCAATGTTAAGTTTTCGCGTTTACAATGTTAAGTTTTCGTGTTTAAGTCCATTTCTTTGTTACTGTACCACCTAGGACCACCAAACTTTCACAGCTTCATAAGCAAGGGGTGCCCACCACATATCACTATCCAACATGTTACTTTTTTTTTAACTTTACCCATTGTTTCCGTATAGTCGACTTAGCCATTTTCAATGTTAAGTTTTCGCGTTTACAATGTTAAGTTTTCGTGTTTAAGTCCATTTCTTTGGTACTGTACACCTAGATACCTCCTAGGACCACCAAACTTTCACAGCTTCATAACCAAGGGGTGCCTACCACATACAACTATCCAACATGTGACCATTTTTTTTACCTTCACCTATTATTTCTATGTAATTGACTTAGCCATTTTCAACGTTAACTTTTTAACGTACGTCTGGTTAGAGTTTTTTTTTGGTTAAAACTTTTTCGTTATACTATATCTCTGCAACTGCTTCGCCCATTAACATTTGAAACATCAACTGTGGTGTTTATCCATCATCCAATTTTCTTATTCATTCTAACCCCCAACCGTGCGGCCCCTGTGCCCAATGTCAAGGTCAAATTACTTTGAATTTTTTTGTTAAAGTTTTTTCGTGTACTATATCTCTGCAACTGCTTCACCCAATACCTTGATACTTCACATGGGTGTTTATCGTCATTGTCGCACCTGCTTGCGGAAAGCGCGATCCTGTGCCCAATGTCAAGGTCAAATTACTTTGAATTTTTTTGTTAAAGTTTTTTCGTGTACTATATCTCTGCAACTGCTTCACCCAATACCTTGATACTTCACATGGGTGTTTATCATCATTGTCGCACCTGCTTGCGGAAAGCGCGATCCTGTGCCCAATGTCAAGGTCAAATTACTTTGAATTTTTTTGTTAAAGTTTTTTCGTGTACTATATCTCTGCAACTGCTTCACCCAATACCTTGATACTTCACATGGGTGTTTATCATCATTGTTGCACCTGCTTGCGGAAAGCGCGATCCTGTGCCCAATGTCAAGGTCAAATTACTTTGAATTTTTTTGTTAAATTTTTTTCGTGTACTATATCTCTGCAACTGCTTCACCCAATACCTTGATACTTCACATGGGTGTTTATCATCATTGTCGCACCTGCTTGAGGAAAGCGCGATCCTGTGCCCTATGTCAAGTTCAAATTACTTTGAATTTTTTTGTTAAAGTTTTTTCGTGTACTATATCTCTGCAACTGCTTCACCCAATACCTTGATACTTCACATGGGTGTTTATCATCATTGTCACACCTGCTTGCGGAAAGCGCGATATCGTCGGCATTTTGGCATACGTCCGTCCGTTCGTCCATGTGTCCGGTTAAAGTTTTTTGGTTAAAGTTTTTCCATCTACTATATCTATTTTTTTAGTGTCCATGCCTCGCCCCAAGGCGCGACATGCAGGCCACGGCCATCTAGTCTACAAAAAGTGGGTATAATTATGTTATCCAAGTGTCTATGCTTGGAAAAAACCTGGCCTTCGTGGCTTTGCCTCGTTTCTTGTTTTTAACTTGACCCATTTTTTCCGCGTAGTCGACTTAGCCATTTTCAATGTTAAGTTTTCGCGTTTACAATGTTACGTTTTCGTGTTTAAGTCCATTTCTTTGGTACTGTACCACCTAGGACCACCAAACTTTCACAGCTTCATAATCAAGGGGTGCCCACCACATATCACTATCCAACATGTTACTTTTTTTTTAACTTGACCCTTTTTTTCCGCGCAGTCGACTTAGCCATTTTCAATGTTAAGTTTTCGCGTTTACAATGTTAAGTTTTCGTGTTTAAGTCCATTTCTTTGGTACTGTACCACCTAGGACCACCAAACTTTCACAGCTTCATAACCAAGGGGTGCGTACCACATACAACTATCCATTTTTACCTTCACCTATTATTTCTACGTAATTGACTTAGCCATTTTCAACGTTAACTTTTTAACGTACGTCTAGTTAAAGTTTTTTGGTTAAAACTTTTTTGTTATACTATATCTCTGCAACTGCTTCGCCCATTACCTTGAAACTTCAAATGGGTGTTTATCATCATCCATATGTTCATTCGAACCCCCAACCGTGCGGCCCCTGTGCCCAATGTCAAGGTCAAATTACTTTGATTTTTTTTGTTAAAGTTTTTTAGTGTACTATATCTCTGCAACTGCTTCACCCATTACCTTGATACTTCACATGGGTGTTTATCATCATTGTCACACCCGCTTGCGGAAAGCAAGATATCGTCGGCATTTTGGCATACGTCCGTCCGTACGTCCGTGTCCGGTTAAAGTTTTTTCATTAAAGTTTTTCCATCTACTATATCTATTTTTTTAGTGTCCATGCCTCGCCCCAAGGCGCGACATGCAGGCCACGGCCATCTAGTCTACAAAAAGTGGGTATAATTATGTTATCCAAGTGTCTATGCTTGGAAAAAACCTGGCCTTCATGGCTTTGCCTCGTTTCTTGTTATTATACTGAATTTATTACATTATCACAGCCATTTTGGCTGTGATAATGTAATAAATTCAGTATAATAATTCTGCACACTTTTAATCATCAAATATATGCAGTTGTTTGTTCTATATGAAATAATGAATTTCGTGAAAAATAAATGATTACTCAACGTATATTTAGCTAGATAAGTATGCTTAGAAATTTTGGTGAAATCGGCTACAGCTCTGAGGTCATTAAACGTTTTGATCCACAAATTATGCAAGTCTGAATTAGTCGAGGGCAATTATACTTCAATACTGGATGTTGCGAGTTCAATCCTCACCCTAGGCATAAAAAATACGTACATAGTATTTCCATCCCACTGGTCTGTCGGATGAGACTTTAAACTATGGTCCCGTCTCTATATTAGCTTAGCTGTTGCTGGAATATTAAGGCCTAAAAAAATATGTTTGTTTCCCTTTACCCGACCCGACCTAGATTTTCCCAATAATAATAATATATCGCTGAAATCGTTCCTGAGTTAGTCGAGTTGAGTACATATACATATATAGTCTTATCTGGATCTGCACTGTTTGCATAAACCGCTATACCGGGCTTTCGGGATCAAAGGGTTAAGCTAAGCAATGTGACATTAAACTGGCAATGTCTGCCAAGTCTGATTTCAATGATGCCCTGGTTCGTTCTAATAATCTAAGGGAAGTTACTCCTGATTTTCCAAGTTCGGTATAAACCTGTTTCTGGTTTTGACTGGATAATTTGTCCATTTAATGTTGCATTGCTTAAGGTAAGTAATGTGACGTCAATCCGACAAACTCCTAGCAAAGTCAGTGATTCCCTGGAAGTTGTTCTAAGGGAAGTTACTCATAATTTTCCAAGTTCATTAATCTATTCATAAACCTGTAGCCTATTTCACCAACATTGCACAGTATACTTTTCTAGCAAAGTATACTTTGAGGAAGTAATCGTTTGTTTTCCCCGAACTGCATTATTTCATATAGAACTACCGACTCCATATATTTGATGATTAAAAGTATGCAGAATTATTATACTGACTTTATTATATTATCACAGCCAAAATGGCTGTGATAATATAATAAATTCAGTATAATAAAAATGTATAAATTTATCCTTAAATCGAAAATGTCTGCCTCAAAGTGTACTTAGCAAGAAAAGTATACTTTGCAATATTGGTGAAATAGGCTACTGTGGTATATCACGATACAGCAACCTGATTAGGATCTATACAGTTTGTTAAAAACATGAATAATCCTCAGAATCGTGTACATATCATAATAATTCCAGCCCAAAAATATTTACACAATTCGCTAACATTTGGTTGGTCCGTAGCAAGTCTCTGTCCAAAATTTATATCCCAGTAAACTCCCACGCCGAACTACTTTCCGTAACCGTGAGGCGCAGTTAAAATAATTCTTAAGAAAACGGAAAATAAACACATTTTCTTGATGAATTTATTTCAAATGCTGGAATTATAAGGAATGAATGGCCTTTTTGTGGAATTTATCGGGGATATAAACTTGGAAAAGTCGCGGGAATACTGGACGAGGCCTTAAAAAAATTACAATTTTCGAAAAAAAAATAAAAAAAAATAAAAAAAAATCTTCTTTTTTTTTATTTGTTTTCGAAAATTATAATTTTTTATCGCTTCGTCCAGTATTCCCGCGACTTTTCCAAGTTTATACCCCGATAAATTCCACAAAAAGGCCATTCATTCCTATAATAAATATTCGGACACCATTTAGTTCGGGAAACTCCCAACACTATATGTCTTCCCAAAAACAGTGAGCATGCTAATACTTGTGGTACTTGTGACAGTACTGGCTTAATCACAGTAACAATGTAGTTGCATACAATTTGTTTTGGGAAACCCCTATTTAAATTTCCCAAAGAAAATTGTGTCCGAATATTTGCGGTTAATATGGAATTCTGGGGCCCGTTTCACCAAACTTTGTAAGATAAAAATGTTTGTACGAAGATTTCTATCAATTTACTTCATATATATAAAAGCGGTTCAATAATGCTACCATTTCCCACCTACATGTAAGAGTCATTAAATCTGAAAGAATCCACTAACGATTTCCCAGCATCGGCTGCTAATGTCAATTTTAGTTTTGCATTTACAAACTTCACAATCGTGCAAAGTTTGGTGAAACGACCCCCTGATACCGTAATTGGCTGCTGCAGGTGGCAGTAATGGCCCATTCCTGTGTGGCAAGGAGACCACATTTGAGGGCGGAATGCGGGAACCGTCCATAGCCTGGTGGCCGGGAACCATCCAGTCTGGACAGGTATTTCATGGCAGATATGTCAAATTCTGCTTTGTCATGGTGGCTGGAAATGAAGTTCAAATGTGGCTGTGACTGGTGAAATGGGGCTTATGGCATTTGTGACCAGTGTAGCTCCTGATCAAATAGCACACTTCTGTAGCCTGATTATCTATACTACTGGTTAGACGCATGATGGGTGTTTCATTGTTCAAATGGCGAACAGTGCAGATCCTGATCAGGCTGTGCGGATCTACACTCATTTCTCTAGTCACATTCACAAATTATTACAAAGACACAAACTTAACATTTGGGTAAATGTATCTGTTATGGAACTTCATTATATTTCACACATGCATTCATCTAATGAAACTATCATGCTGTGACAAATTCACGACCCGCCGGTCCCAGCAAGTCCAAAGCCACTTGTATGTTAGTCTGTGAACGACGTTCACAGATGTAACATAGAAGTAAATTTTCCTTTCACAAAACTTCTTGATATGTCACACATGCATTCCTCTGATGGTCCACTACCACACTGTGATAAATACTACGATCCCCTGGCACTCACTAACCCCAAGGTCAAGGTCAGAAACTTCTAAATGTTTTCTAGTTTCTGTTTCCTTTCACAAAACTTTTTTTGATATTTCACACATGCATTCTTTTGATGGTCGACTATCATGCAGTGATGAATCCATGATCCTATGGCATCGTTAATCCCAAGGTCAAGGCCACAGCCCTACTAGTAGTCAATTCACACACTTGACATTGAGGTACATTTCTTACAATTTTTTATTCCTTACATGTAACTTCTTCATATTTCATACATGCATTGCTCTAATGGTTCTCCATCTTTTTATGATATGGTATGCCACATTTCTATATCAGGTTAATCAGGTGATATGTTTATCATGCGCAAGGTCAGAAATGGTACGAATTCCTCGACGAATCTCGGAAATACTACATGTTTCCTAGCCCCTGATCACTCCTGTAGCCTGATAACAATCTATATTGCTTGTTAGAAGCATGGAGGGTGTTTCATTGATGGAATGGCGAACAGAGCAGTTCCTGATGAGACTGCAGATGCACTGGCTGATCCGGATCTACACCTGTCACAAAACCGATAAGTCCCATTTCTCCAGTCAAAGTCACATTTCACCAAATCTGATTTCAGAAAGATCACTATTAAGTTCGCTGATCCAGATTGATGTACTTTGATGGAGCAATTTTCAATTTATGAAACCAATGACTGTGATAATTTAATAAATACACTATTGGAATACAACATAATTTTATTCAGCTATAAGCCTCATTTCTCCAGTCACAGCCACATATTTAGTTACTGTTAATAATGAAGTAGTCGGTGTAAGAATGGCCCCCTTTCTTTCACTAACCCTTTTAATTAGTATTGCCTGATAACCCCGATGTGAAGAGACGCCAGCCTGGTATTCGCTATGTTCCAAGGTCCTAAGCCAACCGTCGCTATTTTGTAGGTGTCTCACCAGGCCGGGTCATTGATGGATCTGTACACGACGCTGGCCGAGCTGGCTGGAGTACCTATACCCCAGGACCGGGTGGTGGACGGAGTCAGCCTCACGGCCGCCCTTGTCAATAACACGCGTGTAGACAGGTACTTACTATTTGTACATCTGGGGCCCGTTTCACTAAACTTTGTACAACTAAAATGTTTGTAAGTGCAAATTTATGATCGTCTGGAAATTTCAAATAATGGATTTACATTCATCTATTGTTTACAGAACAGAACAGAACATATCATTTATTAAAAGCAAAGTCACCTCTGGCCACATGCAAGTGGCATATGAGAACATGCTGATTCATTAATATAGACAAGGTAATGTACAATGTACGGAGGGTAAGATAATCTGATGTAGCAATTGTGGCAGGGAGGATACAGCATAAATACCTATAAATACTGTTTGCGGACCACTTGTTGTTCAATTTATTTACTCCCTAAAATGATGCTGTGTATATAATTAAAACTGCTGATCTATGTTTTAAATTTTAAAATTTGTCAATTATAAGTTTAACAAAAATACATAGTTTAGACAATACTATTGTACTTTTTGATTGCATCAGTTGCTGAAATTTAGGTATATTTGGATGACTGTAGTATTTCTTATGGATGTATAATTCACGCTCATTACTAAAGTATGGACATTCCAAGAGATAATGAAATTCATCACCTATTGTATTTAAGTTACATATTAAACATTTCCTTTCAGATACTTCTATGCCGTTCCATCTTCCAGTTTCAATGGGCAATCTGTGGTTGCTTGTTCGGAATTTGATTAGCGGAATATATTTTGTGTCGGTTAAATTTATTAAATATGATTCTGGTTCAATTGTTTCTTTAAACATTTGATACATTTTCCCTTTGGTTGATAACTGCATCAAACCTGACCATTTTTGAATGTACTGATCTTTTAATATTCGTAGTATATATAGTTTTGTTGCTTTTGGGTATAGTATCTCTTTGTTCAACCATAAATCATTTTGTCCAACAGTTTCTAATATACCTTTTATATATCTGATCCATTTAGAGTTAGGGTAGTTGTTTGCCATAACGGCATATGTTAGATTGCTCAATTTTGTTTGTTTTCCCATTCTTAAAGAGATCCAGTACCCGATCATGTGTGCTTTAACATTTATTTCAATTGGGAATCTACCTAATTCTGCATATAGCATATAAATTGGTGTACTTTTCCTCAGTTTTGTAATAGCTCTTAGGAAATCATTTTGCACTTTTTCAATTGTTTGAATGTTTTCAAAACCCCAAATTTCACTGCCATAGAGAAGAATAGGGAGTATCGTGTGGTCAAAAATTTGGAGTTGTAAATCGATTGGCAAATCAAAATTTCGTATTCTTTTATATAGGAGATGCATTGCTTTCCTTGCTTGTTCTACTACATGTTTTCTTGCCTTATAAAACGTTCGCGATTTGGAAAAGTAAATGCCTAAGTATTTATACTCATCTGAGATTTCAATTTTGTTTCCTCCCAGCAAAAAATTAAACTTGCTAGTATTCCTGGCTCCAAATATTAAGATTTTCGTTTTAGAGAAATTCACATTTAGTTTCCAGTTTTGGCAATATAGGTAAAAGTAATCTAGGTTTTTCTGTAGATCATGTTCATTATCGGCCAAAACAACAGTGTCGTCTGCATACAGTAAAATTAATAATTTCATGTAAAAATAAAATTCTGGCGTATTCAGCTGCAGTTCAATTCCTTGACATGTACTACCCTCAAGAAATGCTTCCAAATCATTTAGGTATAGAGAAAAAAGTAATGGGGATAGATTTTCACCTTGTCGCAATCCAATATTGCTACTGAAATATGCTGACTGTTGATTATTTACAGTGACACATGACTTAATATTTTGGTACATGTTATATATTACTCTGAACAGTTTGCCAGTTACATTATTTTTAACTAACTTTTGCCAAAGTCCAACTCGCCACACTGAATCAAAAGCTTTACTAAAGTCAATAAAACAACAAAACAGTTTTTTCTTTTGTGCCTTTAGAATCTCGATTAGTGAATGTAGTACATAAATGTGATCAGTTGTCGAATATCCTTTTCTAAAGCCTGCCTGATTTTCATTTCTTATCATTTCGTTTTCGAAAAAGTTATCTAATCTGTTGTTTAAAATTGAAGTAAATAATTTTCCAAAACAACTAACAAGAGTAATTGGTCTATAGTTTTCTGGCTTTGACGGGTCACCCTTTCCTTTAAATATAGGTCGTATGACTCCTTCGAGCCAAGAATCTGGGATAATTCCCATGTCAAGAACAATGTTAAAGAGGGATGTATAAATTTGAAGAAATATATGTGATGTATTTTTAATGTATTAATTTATAATATAATCATTAGATGGACTTTTGTTGTTACTCAGTTTTTGTATGCATTTCTCAATTTCTTCAGATGTGATGGGTGTGTTTAAAATTTCATCATCGTCATTTAGTTGGAAATTAACTTCATAATTTGCTTCATTTTCTTGATTATTTGCCTGGTTAGAGTTGGTATTTTTGAAATATTCGTACAACAAATCAAGAGTTACTTTGTCATCAGCTTTATTTTGCTCTAAACTATTTAAAATTTTCCAAAATTCCTTTGGTTGTTTCTGTTTCAATGTCCTTAACTTTCTTTGTGTTTCTCTTTTAGTTCTATTAACATACTTATTCATTGTTTTCTTGTAAATTTTACTGGCATGTCTTAAGTGTTGTTCGTTTATGTTGGATGGGTCCTCTCTTTTCTTATTCTTCATTTCATGGTATTTATTTCGTGCCCTTAGACACTCTGGCCCAAACCACGTTTTATTGTTTGATGAGTATTTGCTATGCTTATGACCGAAGGTTAATTTGGCAGAATTTGTGAGTAATTGTCTAATTTCTAACGTTATTGAATTAATATCAGCTTTAGTTGTTTGTGAGTTTTTGGCAAGTTGATCAAGCTTACAGTGAATATCACATTAGGTGTACGCTCCCATAGAAAGTCGGGTACTTGTAAACCCCACTACTTCAAAGAAAACGTGGGGTCGGGAAACCCGAGTTGCACAGCTGGATACTGGAATAAACCTGTCTGCATCCCCGATACCAACCAGATTTAATGTTCCTACGGCGAGATTTAATGTTCCTAACACCGGGTCAAATGGCCCATTAGGCGATATGATAAGATTCTGAAATTCCCAGTTAAATTCTAAATATGTTATAACGCAAATAAAATCTAGAAATAATGCTATAATCAATTTTATCATTATCAGAGATGCAAAAATGCCTTTTCTCCCGTCAAAATCGGTTGACCAACGACAAATATATTGTGAAAAAAAATTAAGATTTTACCAAAATATGTGTTCCGAAGACCTCTCCAAATCCCGCCAAAATGGTTCCAATACGGCGTAGGAATATGTGGGCCAAAATACTATCTATGATACCATTATAATATAAAATTGTATTCAATATTTATATACACCGAGAATAGATATATGTATGCATTCCACTAAACAAACGAAAACTAACAAGAAGCCAAATCGCCAAACATAATCCTTATGTGCGAAAATGAAACTGGACGTGTGAGAACTATTTTGTGTCCGCGCATGGATAATGGTCAGGCGGCTTGACCACTGCATAGGACAGAATAAATATGAGTGGTTTCTGAACTAAAATGGGAAGATATAATAAATACTAATCTTTTTTTGTTATTATTCGATAGCAGAGATATGTACTAGATAATTGCTGTATTTTTATATTTTATTCAAAATGTAGCAGTAAATATGAAGAGCACATAATTATGGCACCACGATTGCAAAACCTGCAATTATCTATGACATACATGCATACATATGGCATATGTTGGCATGACGGAGAAATGGGGCTTATGATCTATGCTACCAACTCCGCTACCCAAATCAGCCTGCATATCCGCGCAGTCTGATCAGGGTCTGCACGGTTCGCCATTCCGTCTATCTCAATTGATTTCATACTTAATAACATCCGCGATATTCAAAGAATAATATTTATAACAGTCTTGTATTTTTTTTAATAAATGATGACATCTTGCAATATGCTTTGAAAGTGTCATAAATATTCGTTGTCATGTACGGAAGAAAATCATAAATTATGTAAATATTTTTCATGAACTATGACAACTGTGGAAATGTATCAAATTACTTACATGGTTGGTCTCATAACGGATCACTGTGTACATAGTATACGCATATACAAATATAAGGCCAAATATGTATAATTTGCAATTGTGTGTTATTGATTAGAATATTTGCACTAATTGACACTGAGAATGATTGGGAGTCAAAGCGTTTTCCTGGTATCATTAATGTTACTCCTTCAAAAAACTTTAGCCCTGATCAGACTGCGCGGACTTGAGATTGATACAGATCGAGCTCCGTGTCAGGTGCATAATTTGGTGGCGAAATTCTTATTTCTCAATGAAAGATAGCAAGTTAGGAGTCCTTTAGAATCGTCTCATTGAGATCATTGAGACTCCCAACTTGCCATTTTTTGGTGCAGAAATTTGTTGTTATCCAGAATTGATAAAATTACACACCTTAGCTTCAGCTCTGTTGATAGTTTATAAAAAAATTCTAATCAAACGTTTTAACAGTCATTCATTCAGTATCAAATAAACTGACTGCGTCTGTAGTTGTACTCTTGACCAAAGTTTGATGACCTGTTTATACACACTATCCCCAATTTATTCCAACATGGGAATGGGTGGTAGGAGGGAGCATGTGATGGGTAATTTAACGATCGGTGTGTGTTCATCCTTCCCGGAATGCCGACCTACATGGTTTGGTCCTCTTGTATCGTTTTGCCCCCCACCCCTCGCGCCCCACCCCCACCCGCCCCCCGGTACTTGAGAGCTGAATCATGTTCCAGTAAGAAATAATAAGCTTATCATAGCTCCCAACTTGCCATTTTTGGTGAAGAAATAACAAAATCCTACCTCAAATTTATCAAATTACGCACCTTGACTGAAGCTCTGTTGATAGTTTATAAAACATTTTCAATCGCCAACTTGGACTCAAAACATATTTCCTTTTGCACACGCACTAAGTACGATTCAAGTCGAGGCGTTTTGCTGGTATCATTATTGTTACTACTTCGATGAAAACAAAACATGACAAATATAGGCCCTGGTCAGACTGCACGGATGCGCTGGTTGATCTGGGGCTACAATGTCGCATATGCCGTAAGGTCCATTCCCCAGCCAGGACTCACACTCAGCTAAATTCCTTGTGTGAAGTCTGACTTTGAGATTGAAGTAAGGTTTTGCAATGAAGATATTTATTTCTGCAAGGTGTATGTAACATAACATAATCTACATGTAATTATGTATCAACAGCACATTTTAATTTGTAACTTGCTAGTGTGCTGGTCAGTTTGAACCCGCAGATATATCTACACTGGTTAGAAGACTAGTGTGTTCTTGTATCATCAGCTTATAGCTGTTAGAACAAGCAATTCTCCCATCATTATTGTGGAAATCAGCACACACATGTTGTAGGCTACCAAGAGAGCATGGAACAAGATCAGGGTTGCTTATCCATTTAGACAATGATGAATCCAGTCGGTAACAGTCTAGATCCTGATGTGACTGCTCATTCTGATCTGGACCTAAGCTGCAAAGATTACAGCCATAATAGTCGCTTGTGGTAATAAAACTCACCTGTACATATTCTCATGCACTATGGTCGAGTCTGGTGGTTACTGGAGACTCCAGCTGGGCTGTGAAAGTAGTTCGGCATGCTTTGTTATCTCATTAGCTGACCCCATAGTGCAATACAAAATCATTAACAGGAACATTAGCCTGTCGGAATCATCTTGGCATTTGGCTGTTCGTTTTCTATGGGACTGTACACATAATGATTAACTTCTACTTGTGTAATATTTGAAACAAACTCATTTTTTTTGTCCTGTTTCCACCTCGAAGGTCGTGCTTTATTTTCATATTTCTTTGAGGATGTGCTAAGATTTCTATCATTTAGCGGGTTCTTAAAGTGCAAATTTATGTCTAGTATTGCATGACCGTCAGAGAATAGAACATCGGTATAAGTGATCTTAAAATTATTCAGATGTGATATTCCATCAATTGTTGTAATCACATAATCTATCACTGACATACTTCTGTATGTATAGGCCCCTATACCTTTATCCGTATCACATCTGCCATTCAGAATAAACAAATTATTTGCCTTGCACAAATCTAGTAAGCGATGACCACTGTTGTTAACCTTGTTATCTTTGGATACTCTGTGCTTGTTCAGTCCATATTGTTCTAAATGCTCAAATTTGTTATAGAATTCAGTCAGATGCTCATCATTCAATGTTAAACGTTCTGTGACAAATGGGTCAATCTCCACAAACTCGTCAATGTCAGAGGTGTGACAGTTTAGATCACCTAGTATATACACACATTCATAATCAATACACATAGATGTGATTTCAATATCGAGGGTCTCCGTTTCATCAGGAGTGTAAAATCGTGAGTTTTCAGGCGGTTGGTATATGAAGCCTATTACTACATCAGTAACAGTATTCATACTCTTTTTGTCAATTTTTATCCACATTACATAATCGGAATCTGTGTCAATTTTATGTACATATTCTGTCATAGTTTCTTTTACAAAAATGCCAATACCTCCAGACTTTCGGATATACTTTTGCTTACGGCTTTGCTGTATGAAATGATAACCCTTAAGTGAAATCACATCATAATTGTCAGTTTTTGTTTCTAACACACCAAAAATATCATACTCATGTACTTTTTCACAAAATTCAGGAAGTGTAATTTTGATCTCAGACCACAAACATTCAGTGATCCTAATTTTAATATATGCATTGGTTTTGGAACACTTTGATTAGCTTTGGACTGGCCTTTATGGGGCACTGGTTGATCACTGATATTTACATGTTCATTCACTGATAAATCCGTATCAACAATGGTACTTGTATTGTAGGCTGCAGTTGATGTACTGCTAGTTTCCACAATTGTGGTGTCATTTGCTACACAGTCACATGTTAATTTGTTACAACTACTACAAATATCTTCTAATAGCGTGAAAAAGTTTGGCGTTGAGACAGCGTTCATGTATGCACATTCATTTACTGTTTTGGCATATTTGCCTACTTCCTATCTCCACCAACATAGTCCTGAAGAGTCTTTGTGGCCATAAAGTTTACACTTATAGCATTGCACCTGTGTTTTATGCCGACAATCGTCTGTTTTGTGGTTCGTTAGGCCACACTTAAGGCATCTTGTTTCATGCCTGTCACCTTGTTCTTGGCGGTATGCACCTTCATGGTTATTGGCATCATTGGTATATTCGATCCAATTTCTAGTTCACTATACCAGTGTCCTTGGTTAGTGTCCACTGTGGGGTGACGTACCTCTTCAACCAATGATCGTCGGCTAGGCGGCTCCCCTCTTATGGTCAGCTCTGGTCTATTATTTGTATCTGATCTCGTGTATGTAGGGGAAATTGGATATACACAGTGTTCAAAGTACAAGAAAACATTGTTAATGTGAAATTTACAGACTTATCATCACAAAGACAAACCCGCTTGTTATTTCTTTGAAAGGCTTTATTACAAGATATCTTCAGCATTTTACACTTCTATATAATCACTATAAACACTGTAATACCTTAACACACAATATGCATGTGTGCTACGCAAAAATTTAACAATGTGACAACTGAATATACCGGTAATCTCTGACATAGTCGATGATCTAATGGGCAGCGAATACAAGTGTTTTACATGATTACTAATCATGAGCGTATGGGCGAAATTTGTATGCTATATTGAACAAAACAAGCATTTGCAGCTGCTAATTTTCTTATTTCAATATTGTTTTCATACATTTTTTGACAGTTCACCCATTGGGTCATTGTATCTTCAGAAGACAGATATAAATCTACGGTTAAATGCTCTCTTTCAAGCTGTTTTCCTTACTTTCATCCACATCTCGAGACCCAGGACCTTTGAATTAGTAGTACCTTGCTATTTTGTGTAATAATTTTAAGAGATTAATATAAAATATAATCACATTTATAAGCACGAGCCCTGATCCCTGATATTTACAGGGCTATATTCTACTACCGTGGGAATGAACTGATGGCTGTGCGGTATGGACAATACAAGGCCCATTTCTGGACATGGACAGCCTCACTGTCTGAAGTAAGTTCTCTGTATGTCTGTCTGTCTGTCTGTCTGTCTGGTCTTGTCTTGTCTGGGTCTGGGTCTGGGTCTGGGTCTGGGTCTGGTCCTGGTCTGTGTCTGGGTCTGGTCTGGGTCTGGGTCTGGGTCTGGTCCTGGTCTGTGTCTGTGTCTGTGTCTGGTCTGTGTCTGGTCTGTCTGTCTGTCCACATGTGCGTTGATCAAGTTCAAGTTGCTATATCGCATTTATATTCATCAGGGACAGAGACACCTATTGAAAGTGGGGCTCATCCAACCAAGTTCCAGGTCACCCCCGTCTAAAAATATATTTTATTCTTCAACATTGTCGTTTTCTACACGATAACTCCATACTATATGGCCGACGTCCACCAAACTTCACATGTGCATTAATATCGATCAGAGCAAAATACCTATTAAAAGCGGACCAAGTTTAAAGTCACCCCAACTAAAACTAGATTATTTATTCCTCAATATTGTCATTTCCGCTTGATAGCTTCAATACTGTATGATGGCTGATGTCCACCAAGCTATCAGGGCATAAAATCTTATTAATATATCTCGCATCACACAGAAAACTACCATGAATGCTGTCTTTCATTCAGCATGTTAACTTCTGTCCGGGTGAGGTGATTGAGGGAGTGACGACACACGACCAGACGAACTACACCGCCCATCCACTGTTGTTCCACCTCGGTCGTGACCCCGGAGAGAAGTATATCATTAAGTATGTAGGAGCCCATTTCACTACTGTCTGTTCCATGTTTTGCTGCCGACGAACTTTTGGCTATTAAACACATTAAATCTAAAAAATATTTAAAAGTAAGTACTTTTTTATCAATAAGAAAAAAAGTCACCCTCTCCAAAAAAAATTATTTGATGAAATTCCATCAAATATTGATTTTATTGCGAAAAAACGATTTTCCTATGGGAATTTAACATGGGGGCTAAAAATAGATTTTTTTTTAAATATTTTTTTTTATTTGTGGACCGATTTTCAAAATCTAACTTGTTTTCTTAGTTACATCATTTTCAAGCTATCTCGCCAGGTTTTGGAGTCAATTTTTAGGATAAAAAAACGAAATGTTTTGGAAATGGGGGATAGTAGTCAGTTATCTCATCTTGTGTTCCACCAGATGGCGCAACCGGTCGCAGTCCAAGACTCCTGCATTTATTCCAATACACAAACGTGTTGACCGCATTTCGATTATCTGATTAAAACAAGGCATCCGTCTTCGTACGGATCGCTGAATTTAACGCAGCTAAAAGATGAACTGAGAAAAAGGAATGTCCGACTATCGGGTCGTAAAGAATATATTTCCGTAGGCCTAAGTTTGAATGTCACAAATGTAAACAGCTATCATGTCAAATGATGATAAAAACCAACAGATAATATTTGATAGCCCGGTAAAAAGCGTAACATTGAGTCTGCTACCAGTGTACACCCAGATAAGTCTGAACAATGTTGCAGTCGGATTAGGCATGTATTGTTCACCAACGATTCATGATGCCTGTAACAGACATTTCATATCAATGTCATATCACCCCCCCCCCCCCCACCTCCCCACACACTTTAAATTTTAAAATAATAAAATATTGGGCCGTTTTATTAAAATCTGATGAAAAGTTATGAACGATTATGTCCCCCAGATAAAAAAAAGTGGGTAGCCTGGGCGCATACATATTTTATTTTCGGCAGCACAGAAATAATAGGGTTCTCGATTCAATTTGGAATAATAAAAGTTATTCGCAAAAAAAAGTGTTTTCAGGTAGAATTTTAGCTGGTTTTTTTCCCCGATTATATCATTTAATAACCTTTGGACCGATTCTCAAAAAGTAAACGGCAAACGATCCGTCTCGTTGTGTAGATGATTTTACATATAGGGATCTCGATTCAATTTGGAATAATAAAAATGTTCGCAAAAACCTATTTTTACTCAAAATATTTATAAAATTATCCCACTGCTCGGAAACGTGTTTTAAAATACTAATAATACATGGGTCATTTTTTCCTCTCTAAGTCCTTAATATATGACCCTAGGTGAGTGTAAATAGCATATTTGAAGAGGAGTTTGAACATAAATGTGTCTACATACTAATTTTATTAAAATCGGATAAAAAAATAGTTTTGACCCGAATATTTAGCCAATTTTTTAGATTTCATCATTAAATAGGACCGATTCTCAAAATGAAAACGGCAGCTTATAATTTTTGTTCGTTAAACGAATTGATAAATATAACCATAAGTTTAGTAAGTTTAATTTAGATGCTAATATTCCCACTTGTATGATTATGAACTAAGGTGAACACGTTGTTTACACGAAAAGAACACAACAGCTGGGACCGTGACGAGTGGCGCCACCTATACAGGAACGATAACTGACTACTATCCCCTATTGACTCCTCATGTTAAATTCCCATAGGAAAATCTTTTTTTCGAAATAAAATCAATATTTCATGGAATTTCATCAAATAATTTTTTTTGGTGAGTGTGACTTTTTTGTTATTGATGAAAAAGTACTTACTTTTAAATATTTTTTAGATTTAATGTGTTTAATGGCCAAATGTTCGTCGGCAGCAAAACGTGGAACAGACAGTAAACATTGTACGAATCGATGATATTGTTCGTACAAAGATTTTCGTTAGTTTACTTGTCACATTTAACATGGTTAACTAATGTTACCATTTTATAATTCCAGCACAAAAATATTTACACAATTCCCTAACATTTGATTGGCCCGTAGCAAGTCGCTGTCCAAAATTTATATCCCAATAAACTCAATATGCCAAACTACTTTCCGTAACCGTGAGGCGCAGTTAAAATAATTCTTAAGAAAACGGAAAATAAACACATTTTCTTGATGAATTTATTTCAAATGCTGGAATTATAAGGAATGAATGGCCTTTTTGTGGAATTTATCGGGGATATAAACTTGGAAAAGTCGCAGGAATACTGGACGAGGCCTTCCGGCCTTCGTCCAGTATTCCCGCGACTTTTCCAAGTTTATACCCCGATAAATTCCACAAAAAGGCCATTCATTCCTATAGTAACTCAATGCATTTTGTAACATCATTGCACATGAACACATGCTCTAAATATTTTCGAACATAGATTCTCCGTGTAAATAGTATTCGAAAATTAAATTTTGCGCTTACAAACTTCTTAGTCTTAAAGGTTTTAATAGTGAAACTGGCCCCTGGAGCCTGTTTCACTAGACTTTGTGCATGTTTTGGTTTCCCAAAATAAATAGTGTCCGAATACTAAGGGTTATTACGGTAGTGTTATATCGGTGTCAAAGGGTCCTTGTAATTGACCTTTCTGACTGGCAGAAACACGTCACCGGAGTATAAGGCCAACATAGTTCCCATACTGGATGCAGTCGAGGACCACAGGGCAAAGTTGGTACCCGGCAAACCACAGCTCAACTGGTGCGACAATGCTGTCATGGTAAGCTAGATAGATACAAATATCAGGGCTCCAGATAAGGAATTAGTAATTGAGTATTGTCACTCCATCATTTCTGAAGCAATTGGTATTTCAAAATTTTAATTGTGTAACAGAATCACACTACTGTTTACACATCAACAGGCAGAAATTATTGAATAGTTTGCTTCTAAATGAAAACACATCTTGGTATTTCATTAGAATTGTCTCCTTGGAGACAATTCTAATGAACTAACAAGATGTGTTTTCATGGAAAAATAAGAAAATATGCTATATTTGTGGTCTGTTTATTGTTTTCTGTAACATGATAAAGATACCACAAAGATTGCATTGCTTTTTGATACTCACTACTTCTGATTTCAATTGGGTTTTTGGTAATTTTAATTGCGTATTACGCATCTTATCTGGAGCGCTGAAATATGACATATATCTTTATGGAGTGGTGTGAAATGTGCATATTTCATGCACGAGTTAAATATGGACATTTCACGCGACGAGATGCCATTTTTGTTGCAAAAATATGAATATTCTATTTATTATATACCAAAACGAACATACCAAGACTTGTGTATCGGCCTACATTAGCGTGGCAGGTGCGCATATGAATATAGATACCGGCAGTACTGAGATTCCATACTGACATTGCAGTTTTGGCAGGTGTGCATATGAGTACAGGGTTCAATTTTGAGGGCGAAGTGAGCGACATCGTCGTTTTTTTTTCATTCACTTCGCTTTTTATTTCCCGTCTGGCGAAGTCGACTTCGCTTTGAAAAAATCCCGGTAATTTTCGGTGATTGCAGTTTCCATATAACCGTCATAAATTGAAACAAAATTGTTTATAATTTCCCATTTCACACCCCGCTAACGTGAAATCGATATTCCCAGGCTTGTCAAATAGTGCTGCAAATGTTGAGTAATGGCCTTGGGCAGCGTGTTAAACCAGATTATTGTGTACACACACTGTGACACCACATGACGTCGGCACAGTTCAGTGAAACGCCTAGTTTGTTTGATGCAGCACGCGGCAGAAATTGATAGAAATAAACACAGCCTTTGCAATTGACCTGTCAATCATATCCCGGCCGTTTAGCACTCCTTGTGTTAACCGCAAGCCGATTTTCCAATACTCCACCCACAAGGCGGGAGTTTGTTTTCATTGGATGTTTTTATCGAGTATTTACATTCGCCGATGATGTGTGTGTATTAATTAAGTTACAGTACAATGCAAATATTGAGATGCAACGTCGGCAAATTCAAAGACTTGACCGACGCCAAATATGTTTTCGTTAATAATTAAAGATGCGCCACTTGAAAGAAACAGGTAAGACGCCACTAATTATTTTGTAGTTTGGTTTAATCAAATTCAATTTGATATGACCAGCGATCTATATGAATATGCGGTCTGATTGGACAATTATGATGACGATTGATGGACCGATTTCAAAACTGTATGTGTGATAAGTTTGATTTGTGCATTGTCTCACGACTATTAGCGTAATTTTCACTTGCGGGTCATTTAAGATTTGAGTAATAGATGCTTGCTCTTAAATACTTGTTGTATTGTATTGTTGTAAATACCCTGGGTAATTTTTGATCATTGATCGCGATAATGTCTCTGTCAAACTGGTTAATGGGCAGTTCACCCAAGCCTGCTGCAAAACGTAAATTATATGTTACAGAGTCTGACCCAGTGACTCCGTCTGCAAAACGCACCTTCTCTAAATCAGTGAATCAAAATTCGTTTGACTGGTACAAACAAGACGAGTCTGGCAAATGGCATTGTACCCTCTGCAGGGTAGCCAAGTCTGATAGTGTATATTCTAGGGGTCACGATACACCCGCTAAAACCACTAATCACACGCAACATGCTGCTTGTAAGTATTGTAAATATTTGTATATGAAAAAACGTTCATACATTGCTTTAAATTTGATGATATGAATAGAAAAAATAAAATTATTGTTAAATAATATGCCTGGTCTTATTTGTATTATCTGTATTATCTGGTGCAGTTAAATTGTCTTTGCCGATAACCGACAACGACAACATTTAATATACTTTACAAACTATGGAGAAAAAACACACTTCTCCAACTTCCCCCTAAATTCGACCACTTCCCCCTAAATTCCCTGGAGGGGGAAGTGACTTCCCCCTAAAATTTGTAGCTAGATTGAACCCTGGAGTATAGATACTGGAATTATAACATAATACTTTTATTTACATCGTATAACTATGTATTTAATGGGTAGGTATGTAATAAAAATAGTCATCTATGAACATTCCTGGTACTGTGAAAGATATAGCAGATGGTACCAAATTGGTAGAACTGTAACGATTCATCATGATGCGTCAAAAACGGGATACGGACATAATCCCCCCCAGACATAATCCCTCCCATGCTTTTTAACACAGGAGGACAAAATCCCCCTGTCTAAAATACAGGTAGGACATAATCCCCCCACCCCCATATAAAAACCCAGGTAGGACATAATCCCCCCCATTCAGATTCAAGGTAGGACAAAATCCCCCCCCCCATATAAAAACCCAGGTAGGACATAATCCCCCCCGCTTTGTCAAAAATTTAGGGCGACCAGTGTAGATCAGGTAATTTTCGTCTATATTTTACGGTCACTTTGATCTTAATTGTTTCAATCATTGATTTCTTGATTCTTTGATGCTCTTTCACATCATGTTAATCAGGCTAATTTAATTAGGATTATTTTGTATTAAGTAGTTGATAATTATGAGATATCTCACTCAAGCCTACTCACTCATTTAAGGTTTAGTCCTCAGAAAGAAAGTATATGTGCTTTGGTTAATATTGTGCTGAATTATTAATGTGCTTGTTTCATGTTTGTTGTACTCGACACCTGATTTGTTATTTATTATATAGAGTTCATTCGTCAATCATTTTAAAATACAGGTTTTACTTAATCACTCTCGCATATTTACACATGTTTTTGCGGACGGGGGGATTATGTCCTAGGCCGCATTTCCATGGGGGGGATTATGTCCTATCTGCTAATTTATAGCGGGGGGGATTTTATCCTACTGTGAATCTGAATGGGGGGATTATATCCTACCTGTATTTTGGACGGGGGGATTTTGTTCTCCTGTGTCAAAAAACATGGGGGGGAATAATCCCTACACTCGTCAAAAACTTGCTTCATGTGCATTATTTCAACAATGTCTGATCCCATTAGTCCAGTTTGAAGTGATCCCGGCCTGCCCAATACAAATTTAAAATATGCTCACAGTTTAGTGTAAGCCTTTATTTCCGTACATCATGGAATGTGGCTTTGACTGGCCGAAATGGAGCCTATGGGTTTTGCGACCAGTGTAGATCCAGATCATGCTGATCTGGATCTACACTGGTCGCAAAACCCATATGCTCAATTTATCCAGTCACAGCCACATATGACCTTAGATATTGCTGGGGCTCAATACTAAACCCTTTCTCTGTGTTGTAGGGATGGGTTGTGTGTGGCCTAGGTATTGGATCACCCGACTTCGGAGACTGTGGGTTCAAACCGTGCCTTAGGCGTCAAAAATAATTTCATTGTATTTCCATCTCACTGGTCCTTTGAATGATACTTGAAACTGAGGTTCAACACCTTACATGTAGCTGTTGCTGAGGCATTAAACTGTTTTACATTCTCTATGTTGTAGAACTGGTCCCCACCGGGCTGCGAGAAACTGGGACAGTGCTACAAGGGCCCTCCGTCACACCCAGAGAAATGTGTCTGGACACACTGATGATCAACTCATCCGTCACGGTGGGAATGGGGCTTATGGCACCTGTCGGTAACCTAGATTGGTACTAGGATTTTTAAATTAATAGCCAGTGAACTATTAGCGTGAAAGAAAAGAATATACTACTTTACATTTGCGGCAATATTAGTAAAACATATTTTTTTTTCAAATAATTTCTGCAATTTTCAGTAGCCAAAATGGCCATTTCTGAAATATTAGTAGCGACATGGCCATTTCTGAAATATTAGTAGCGACATGGCCATTCGAGTAGCGCCAACCTAACTGGTAACAATCTATGTTTGTTTGAAGCATGATGGGTGTTTCACCGACTGAATGGCGAACAGTACAGACCCTGATCAGCCTGCACATTTTGCAGGCTGATCTGGGTCTACACTGGTCGCAAAGACCATAAGCCTCACTGTCACCAATGTATTTGGCCATATTGTTGAGTAGCCCATTTTAATTTTTGGGGCTCCTATAATTGCCACCACTGTCTGTCCAAGATTTGGGTTTACAGCTACCAGACTATCTCTGTTAAAAAATACCATAGTTGGATTGGTTAGAAACTTCATATGGTTATTTGTCACCTATGCTCAGGGTTAAGGTCAAATGACTTGGAAATTTGTGTTAAATGTTGTTGTGTTTTTCAGGGGTACATCCATCAGTGTCACTGATTTCTTGCTATTTCATGTTTTCAAAGAAATGGCTAGAGATATCATCATCACTCCACCTTCGTCTACATCAGTCATTAATTTTTTTTTAATAACTTATACATGCATTACATCCTGATAATATTCTCCATAGTGAATATCCATATCACAATAACATGTTAACTCATTAACTCTTTGCATGCTAGCGGCGAAAATATCCGCCAAACGAATTAGGAGTGTATGTTTTATTTCTCTCTGTAAATATGTCTTGAAATTTCATTAGAATTGAGTCCTCAGGACTCAATTCTCATGAAATTCCAAGACATATTCATGATATTTACGGGGAGAAATACAAGAAAATATGATGAATTTTTGTCCGCTAGTTTTGAACTATTTATAGCCCACAAGTTTTCCAGCATGCAAAGAGTTAAGAGACTTGCATTATTTGATCACCCCACCTTGCCGACTGTAAATGCATGGAAAAGTGTTCATAGAAAGTCTTGCAAACGAAGCTGTTCTGATGTATGTAATGTGGCCCTGACTGGAGAAATGGGGTTCATGGGTTTTGCAAGTGAAGACAGTGAAGATCCAGATCAGACTATGCAGATGCATAGGCTGATCTGAATCTGCACTGTTTGCCATTCCATCAATGAAACACCAATCATACTTCTAACAAGCTATTTGATTATGAGCTCTGGTTTAGCCGTCACGTACATCTTTGGCATTTTGTATGTGACAGTTGAATCTGGTTATACCCCTTGTGTGAGTATTACGATATTCGTAATCCTATTTTAGGGAAGGGGCCAAGTGACTTTGGTGTGGTATGGACCTGGCACCAGGTCAGGTTAATCTAATTTCAGGGCTGAATATATTTGTTCTCGATGTAAATATTCCGTTCTGATTTTGGGATTTTCCCCCCAATGCAGCAGGTTAAAATGGGATCGTTTGCCCGGACTTACATGACCTTAGCTGTTGATAGGCCGTTAAACACTAATAAATAAATTGATCATGAGCTACACTGGTCGCAAAACCCTGTAGCCCCATTTCTCCAAATTACACATTGTGTATCACACCCTACACTGTAAGGTAACAGAAATACGAGGACAGCAAATATCAAAGAAAAACATTAACAACATAAATTGTGGCTGTAACTGGAAGAATGGAGCTGATAGGATTTGCGACCAGTGTAGATCCCGATCAGCCTGTACATCTGCACAGTCTGATCAGGATCTACACAGGTTCCCATGCAATCAATGAGACACCCGTCATGCACAGGCTGATCTGGATCTACACTGGTCACAAAACTTGTAAGCCCGATTTCTCCAATCACAGCCACAAATATATTCACTATCCAAAATATGCTGTCAGATGGTTTTCTGTTCATGACCATGATGACATTGTTTTATTTCAACCTTATCACAAGGGTCATTTGTAGCTCCATTTCTCCAATCATTTAACCATGTATATATGGTACACTGTATGTGTGGATGTACTGTTTGTTGTTTGGAATAAGTATAATTGTATACATTGTATTACACGTGCCTATGCAGTATGTGGTAATAGAACAATTCCAGGTTAGTTGTTAGTACTATTGTTATCAATTGGATAAGACAATCAGGATGTGTGCTGGTCTGTATATAGATTTATAATTTGACCTACTTTCTAAAACAATCGCTGGACAGTATCGCGCTCCACTTATTTCACATACTGTATTGCAAGATTAACCCCAATAAGTTACATATTACCAGATTTAATGACTAGCTGTTTGACAGGAAATAGAAAATCAATACTCGGATGGGAGACTGCATTATAAACCTGGCTAATTATAAGTATGTTATTTTGTCAAATATTGGATTTTTAACTAAATACTTTAGTCGCTAATCCTACCCTCGCATTTAATTCCTTAAAAATCCAATATATATATGAACAATAACTATACGTACAACACTGGTTACAATCTGCCCAGTGGAGCACATAAACTTGGAAAAGTCGCGGGAATACTGGACGAAGGCCGGAAGGCCTCGTCCAGTATTCCCACGCCTTTTCCAAGTTTATGTGTGTTGGCTTATCAAATACAGAGCTGACAGGCAAGCAATATGCTTATTATGCCCCCGCAGATAGGCAGGAGGGGATATAGGGATGGTACATCTATGTGTTTGTACATAAGTACATTAGTAACACTTTCGGTTTTGACTATATCTGTTTAATCCCTTCTCAGATGTTGATAATATTTGGTCACAATGTGCGTCTATGGATCATGCTTTGTTTCGCATGCACCCCACATCAGAACACCAACGATCATTGAGTCCTTATATTCACATAGTTTGTAAGGCCCCGTCTTGGAATGACCTTACCTGTTGCTGGGACGTTAAACCCATTCAATTTTTTTGTAAGGCAAATGAGCTCTAACAGGATATGTTTTTCTTTTTTCACTATTTTTAAACCCCTCACATTTTGATAATATTTGGCCACAATGTCTGTCTATGGATGATGCTTTCTTATGCATGCCCCCTACATCCAAATGCCGAAGGTCACTTAGATGTCCCCCAATGCCCAAGGTCACTTAGAGGTCATGTTCACCTTCTTTGTAAGGCAAATGTGCTTTAATAAGATATTTTCGTTTTTATTATCCAATTACTTTTTAACCCCTCACATTTTGATATTTGGCCACAATGTGTGCCATGGGATGGTGCTTTGTTTTGCATACACCACACGTGTGATCACCCAAGGTCAAGGTCACTGAGAAATTTGTTTATTATCAAGGCTGCCAGAGGGGATTAGCCTCGTAATAGCGATACCCTTGTTTCCAGTTTGTTTTAGCTAACACTGACCCTGTGCACAAGAAAATACGGTTAGATATGCAACCAGCATAAAGTGTAGATCCAGACCAACAGACCTTCCTCTTATTTATTTTGGAGGTTGGGAGATCATGTGCATATTAACCCATTACAGATGGGATACAATTATAATGAAACTTTTGAGAGAACATAATTCCTATTTTCTTTATTTCACCTCGAAAATGTATGTTGTTACCACTCGTTTGAGACAAGACGGTTCAAACGAGTGGTAACAACATACATGTATACCTTTATCAAGAAATAACAAAAATGATTTTATCCTTAGACTGAAATGGGTAAACGATTTAATGCATCGTTACTGGATTGATATGAGAAAAGCCATGTGATTTTGTACCTTAGAAGTCATTTTTCATGAAATATATTTCAGGGGTGGGAACCGTTCCAAATGCCAAATTCTGAAAATGGTTAAACAAACATACTTTTACACTCACAAATGCGTAAAAGTGTGCTTCCCTTGTATGAGTAATACGATTATTCGTAATCCTATTACTTTTAGGGGAAGGGGCCAAGTGACTTTGGTGTGGTATGGATCTGGAACCAGGTCAGGTTATTCTAATTTCAGGGCTGAATACGTATTTATTTTGATGTAAATATTCAGTTCTGATTTTGTGATTTTCCCTCTAATGCAGCAGGTTGAATGCGGGATCGAACCCGTTGGCACGGCTTTAAATGACCGTAGCTGTTGATAGGCCGTTAAACACCATTAAACAAACAAGAACCTAAAATCCTGAAAATTTCCACCCCTGATATTTGCAAAAACAATGATATTTTCCGTAAATGATGTAGTAATTCATGTACGGAAAATATAAATATATTTCATGAAAAATCACATCTGGGACCAAAGGTTGTGGGGCCCGTTTCACTAAACTTCGTACAGCAAAAATGTTCATACGAAGATTTCTATAAATTCACATCACACATTAACATTCTTTAATGCTCCCATCTCCTACTTACATGTAGCGGTCATTAAATCTGAACAAATCCACCACAGATTTACCAAATCCAGCTACTAATACAAAAATTGTTGTTCATTTTAATTTTGCACTTGTAAACTTCTTAGAGTCGTACGAAGTTTTGTGAAACGGGGCCCTGTAGCCTGTTTCACCAACCTATCAACACTTGATCAATCAGGACCTGTAGCCTGTTTCACCAACCTATCAACATGTCAATCAGGACTGAGCCTGTTTCACCAACCTATCAACATTTGACAATCGGACCTGTAGCCTGTTTCACCAACCTATCAACTTGTCAATCAGGACCTGTAGCCTGTTTCACCAACCTATCAACACTTGATCAATCAGGACCTGTAGCCTGTTTCACCAACCTATCAACACTTGATCAATCAGGACCTGTAGCCTGTTTCACCAACCTATCAACACTTGATCAATCAGGACCTGTAGCCGTTTCACAACCATCAACACTTGATCAATCAGGACCTGTAGCCTGTTTCACCAACCTATCAACACTTGATCAATCAGGACCTGTAGCCTGTTTCACCAACATTGCAAAGTATACTTTTCTAGCAAAGTACACTTTGAGGGAGAAATTTTCAATTTTAGGATAAATGTATTAATTTTTATTATACTGAATTTATTACATTATCACAGCCATTTTGGCTGTGATAATGTAATAAATTCAGTATAATAATTTTGCATACTTTTAATCATCAAATATATGCAGTTGTTAGTTCTATATGAAATAATGCATTTCAGGAAAAATAAATGATTACTCCTTCAAAGTATACTTTGCTAGATAAGTATACTTTGCAATTTTGATGAAATAGGCTACAGGTATAGTCAGCGTACATTGCAGCAGATCAGGATATTGTGGTTTCAGTGTGGAAACAATGTCAGCGCTGAGGATGCAATACCGGTACATTCCCGTATGTACATGACCATGTTTTAAATATGATATTATTCTCCACATTATGATGTAAATACATGTATTTCTTAAGCACAGAGTACATATTTATTGCTATTTGTATTTTATTATTATAACATGTATGCACCTCATAAGCCAGTGGCTAACAGTTTGGTATACTATGCCAGAGCTCCAGATAGGCTGCGTATTTGCTTAAATACCCAATTAAAATTGCCAAAAACCCAATTGAAATCAGAAGTAGTGAGTATCAAAAAGCAATACAAATATTATGGTAACTTTATCATACTGCAGAAAACAATAAACAGACCACAAATATAGCATATTTGGTATAACACATCTTGGTATTTCATTAGAATTGTCTCCAAGGAGACAATTCTAATGAAATGCCAAGACTTATTTTCATTTCGAAGCAAAATATTCAATAATTGCTGTCTGTTGATGTGTAAACAGTAGTGTGATTTTATTTTACCCAATTAAAATTTTGAAATACCCAATTGCTTAAGAAATGATGGAGTGACAATACTCAATTACTAATTCCTTATCTGGAGCCTGGTCTACGTTTCCAAACCATTGCACCTCATAAGCCAGTGGCTAACAGTTTGGTATACTAAGCTGGTTTTCAATTTACATGTGAATCAAGGTTTGTCATACATAAAAAGTGGGTGGTTGGTTGGGAGCATGTGAAGGGTAAATTTAACGATAGAATTCATCCTTACCGGGATCCCTATATCCCTGGTTTGGCACTCGGGTACCGTTTTGGCTTCCGTGTTACTTGAAGTTCAATCCAGTTATATATACATACCCATTATAAAAGTAGTAAGTTTAAATTAATATTATTACTTTTATAATGGGTATATATATAACTGGATTGAACTTCAAGTAACACGGAAGCTAAAACGGTATTAATTTAATACTAATCATATTATATTTAGGGTGTGGGACTATTATAGGAATGAATGGCCTTTTTGTGGAATATATCGGGGTATAAACTTGGAAAAGCCACTTTCGCAATAGGCGATAAAAATAAACAATTGGCGATAAAAAATATAATTTTTTTTTTTTCGAAAATTGTAATTTTTTATCGCCAATTGTTTATTTTTATCCTATTGGTTATTATAGGAATGAATGGCCTTTTTGTGGAATTTATCGGGGTATAAACTTGGAAAAGTCGCGGGAATACTGGACGAAGGCCGGAATTTATCGGGGTATAAACTTGGAAAAGTCGCGGGAATACTGGACGAAGGCCAGAAGGCCTCGTCCAGTATTCCCGCGACTTTTCCAAGTTTATACCCCGATAAATTCCACAAAAAGGCCATTCATTCCTTATAATTCCAGCATTTGAAATAAATTCATCAAGAAAATGTGTTTATTTTCCGTTTTCTTAAGAATTATTTTAACTACGCCTGACGGTTACGGAAAGTAGTTCGGCATGGAGTTTACTGGGATATAAATTTTGGACAGAGACTTGGTACGGGCCAATCAAATGTTAGGGAATTGTGTAAAATATGTTTGTGCTGGAATTATATGGGAATATGGGATTTGACCTCGTTAACACAGCCTAATATGACCATAGCTGTTGAGAAGCCGTTAAAAACCATTAATTGAAATGAAATGAATGAAAAACTGTGCAATTGTTTGTCATCAGGCCATGGCTATTTAACAAGTTACCAGCACAATAGTGACTTGGCTATGAAATATGGCAAATAGCTCACAGATTACTTGGTGCAAATTTGTGCAAAATGTATAATAATTCCATTTTTTGTTTGAAATATTTTCTAATTAGTGAGAAATATTAACAGTTTACGCATGCTGCTCTTGTTGTCCGCATTCAGGCATAGACCTTCAGGAAATGGAGCTAATATAGGAATGAATGGCCTTTTTGTGGAATTTATCGGGGTATAAACTTGGAAAAGTCGCGGGAATACTGGACGAAGGCCGGAAGGCCTCGTCCAGTATTCCTGCGACTTTCCCAAATTTATATCCCCGATAAATTCAACAAACAGGCCATTCATTCTTATAATTCTAGCATTTGAAATAAATTCATCAAGAAAATGTGTTTATTTTCGGTTTTCTTAAGAATAATATTAACTGCGCCTCACGGTTAGGGAAAGTAGTTCGGCGTGGGAGTTTACTGGGATATAAATTTTGGACAGAGACTTGCTACGGGCCAATCAAATGTTAGGGAATTGTGTAAATATTTTTGTGCTGTAATTATTCAGGCATAGACCTTCAGGAAATGGAGCTAATGCTACTTGATCAAATCAACAAACTTTGCAAATTCTAACAATGTGCCCTTGACATAGTTCTAAGGGAAGTTACTCTTTATATTCCAAGTTCGATAACCTTATTTAAAAGACTGGTCTACTCCAAGATATGTTGGGAGAAGAGTAGCATGTGAAAACTATGTAATAAACTTTTATGAATAATAATCAATACTGCATTTATCATCACAACTTGCTCACTTCATGGACTCTGTAGCCCATTTCACAAACATTGCAAAGTATACTTTTCTAGCAAAGTATACTTTGAAGGAGTAATCATTTATTTTTCCGGAAATGCATTATTTCATACAGAACTGCATATATTTGATGATTAAAAGTATGTAGAATTATTATACTGAATTTAATGCATTATCACAGCCATTTTGGCTGTGATAATGTAATAAATTCAGTATAATAAAAATTAATAACTTAAATTGAAAATTTCTCCCTCAAAGTGTACTTTGCTAGAAAAGTATACTTTGCAATTTTGATGAAATCGTCTACTGGTGCCCTGCCTCATAAAAGCAGCCGAGTTCACTAAAATTGCTTTTAAAGTGTATGTATCTACCTTTGTGCACTTTGAGGGAGTAATAATTTATTTGTACCAGTGGGTGGTAGGTGGGAGCATGCGATGGGTAATTTAACGGTCGGGGTTCATCCTTACCGGAATCCCGACTGGAGACCTGGTTTGGCCCTCACATACGTCTTTGGCATTTTGTACGTGACAGTTGAATCTGGTTATACCCCTTATAAGAGTAATCCTACCGGTATTACTTTTAAATAGGGGAAGGGGCCAAGTGACTTTGGTGCGGTATGGACCTGGCACCAGGTCAGGTTATTCTAATTTCAGGGCTGAATATGTTGTATCTCGATGTAAATATTCCGTTCTGATTTTGGGATTTTCCCCCCAATGCAGCAGGTTAAAACGGGATCGAACCTGTTTGCCCGGCCTTACATGACCTTAGCTGTTGATAGGCCGTTAAACACCAATAAACAAACAAACAAACAATTATTTGTACCAAAATGCAATATTTCATTTAAATCAAATGCCTGTTTATAGTTGATTAAACTTATGTAGCATTCAAATAGTATATTTATTACATTATCACAGTATTAGAAACTATTTAAATGAAAAAGAAATGATGTATAAATTGAAAATTTCTCCCTCAAAAGATGTCTAGCTAGATCAGCACACTTAGTGACTGGAGAAATGGGGCTTATCGGTTTTGCGACCAGTGTAGATCCATATCAGCCTAGTCTTATCAGGATCTGCACTGTTTGCCATTCCATCAACGAAACGCCACTATGTTTCTAACAAACAAACTAGAACTTTATCAGGCTACACATGCTACAGGAGTGAGCTATTTGATCAGGAGCTACACCGGTCGCAAATCCCATAAGACCCATTTCTCCAGTCACAGCCACAAATCAGGTCGTTAAGCAGTCACACAATTAGAATTGGAACTAACCATTTCCGCTGATGGTTGTAAGGCTACTTCAGTGACAATCGTAAACAGCGCAGGATCAGACATTTTACATTAACAATGTTTTCTTGTAAACAAGTATTGGATTTACATTTATTGAGCATAGGCTGCATATGCAGCCTATGCTCAATAAATGTAAATCCATCAATTGAAATTTACAGACGATCCTAAATTTGCACTTACGAACATTTTAGTCGTACAAAGTTTAGTGAAACAGGCCCCAGTGTCCCGAATCTTCTGTGATACATGTACCCGGGTTAAAGGTATATTTCTACAATTTTTCATCTACACAAATGTATGTGTTGAATGATGAATATTAAACTACAGTCTGGATTTCTTCCTGGTTCTACAAACGAACGATTGCTTATTGTTTGCACATCAACTATTAACGAAAACAACGAAAAACAATGTGTTGAAAGAAACAATAGGCGTTCACAAACAGTGGATCCTCTCTAAACTGAACACCAAGACAACATATGTGATCTTATTTTGATGGGCTTGTTGGCCATTTATCTCAGATGTTAATGTATGTTCCTGATTGCAAAGCACTCAGATACGTATCAGAATGACCATATGCCTGATTTACAGTGGAACATCTCTAAACCGGACATCACGGGGACCTCCCAGTGTGTCCGGTTTCACTGTACAAAAAAAAACAAATGATAAAGTTTCTATGCATACTGTTGTACAAAACGATAATTTTCACTTTATTTTCCATTTGGTTTGTTTCAGTTGGGAACCTTCAACAAATCACAACTGTAGTCTTTATTAAAATGTCAAAAACATAGTGTGTATGATCGTAAAACATGTTGTAAAAAAAGTAATACCATAATAGCCCTAAATATTTATTCTGGGGAAACACACATTAAAGGTACATGCCCACTCAGTAGGCACAAAATGTTACTTAATATTAAAGACATCATCGGAGACATTTTCTGGCAAAATAAACGTTCATTCACCATATTACTATTGATTGGCATTATTGTACATTTTATATCAGACATAAATTTCTACACTGCTATCAGGGGCGATAACCGTGTTTCCTTAAAATGTTAACAGAAATTACTATTTATTCTCTGTATTTATTTTGAAAATATTATTCTTTCAGGTGACGCATTTAATTAGTATAAATAATTAAAAAATATGCCTCATTTGCATATGAAAATAGCCCGATACCACCACGATTCACTAGCAGTAAAATAAATATTGATTACTAAATTATTATATCTGTATAGCGGGTACTCGTAATTTTAGAACTGGTAGAATAGGGACACAATTACCGTATCCACTTATTTAATTCCTATAAAGAACATTTTGTGCCTACTGAATGGGTATGTACCTTTAACATATAATTTCTCACAGAAGGAATGTCCAAATATTTACAATTCGTATGGTCTCACATTATGTATTTGGATACAATTTGTTTTGGGAAACCCGTTTTATATGCAAATGGTGTCCAAATATATAGGGTTATTATGTTACGAGCGTATTTCATATTATAGTTCGCTGTGCCTTTATCAAAGACTGCTTCTTATACGTTATTGTGTTAACCCTTTCACCCCTCCCCTACGTAACCGACATGGACTATTTCATGTTAAGTTTGAGACTTCCATTATGCAGAAAAGGGTGTTATTTTGTAAACATTAAAAATTATCCACAAATGGTGTAGATCTTGATGAGATGGCTCGTTACGAGCGGCTCGTTACGAGCCGGCTCATCATGATCTACACAAGTTGCAAACATGTCTAAGTGTTGAAGGGGTTAACAGTCTATACGCAAATGTATGTACTTGTTCTGAATTTGACATACATAGTACAAATATATTTATTTAATGGCGTTTAGCTGTTGACGGGCTGTAAAACACAATTAAATAAATAAATATACCTTTAATGAAATCTGTGGGCTCTATTTTGTATACATTACATACATCTAAAATATATTTTCTCTATTTGGGTATATCTCTTTTGGGTATACATGTATGCATGTATGGGGATATTAATATATATTCTGGTAAAATCAAATATGGTATTTGTCTTTTATTAAGCCAATAGTTATATAGATAATCCTTTCACCCCTGAATAATGTTTGTTTGTTGGGGTTTAATATAGGAATGAATGGCCTTTTTGTGGAATTTATCAGGGTATAAACTTGGAAAAGTCGCGGGAATACTGGACGAAGGCCAGAAGGCCTCGTCCAGTATTCCCGCGACTTTTCCAAGTTTATATCCCCGATAAATTCCACAAAAAGGCCATTCATTCCTTATAATTCCAGCATTTGAAATAAATTCATCAAGAAATGTGTTTATTTTCCGTTTTCTTAAGAATTATTTTAACTGCGCCTCACGGTTACGGAAAGTAGTTCAGCGTGGGAGTTTACTGGGATATAAATTTTGGACAGAGACTTGCTACGAGCCAATCAAATGTTAGGGAATTGTGTAAATATTTTTGTGCTGGAATTATTGACCTATCAACAGCTAGTCATTCAAGGCTGGGTCAATGGGTTTAGTACTACATCCCATATATTACCTGTACAAGTACATGTACATATTCAAGTACATGTGTGGGTGGAAGGTGGGTGCAAGCGATGGGTATTTTAACGATCAGGGTTCATCCTTACCGGAATTCCGACTGGAGACCTGGTTTGACCCTCACATACGTCTTTGGCATTTTGTATGCGACAGTTGAATATGGTTATACCCCTTATGTGAGTATTACGATTATTCGTAATCCTATTTTAGGGGAAGGGGCCAAGTGACTGGTGTGGTATGGACCTGCCACCAGGTCAGGTTATTCTAATTTCAGGGCTGAATATATTGTTTCTCGATGTAAATATTCAGTTCTGATTTTGGAATTTCCCCCCCAATGCAGCAGGTTAAAAGGGGATCGAACCCGTTTGCTCGGCCTTACATGACCTTAGCTGTTGATAGGCCGTTAAACACCAATAAACAAACAAACAAACAAACAAAACAAGTACATGTACAAATGGGGGGAAAATCCCAAAATCAGAACTGAATATTTACATTTATATTCAGCCCTGAAATCAGAATAATCCTGATATGATGCCAGGTCCTCGCCACACCAGAATCACTTGGCCTCTTCCCAAGATTTGGGGCTACACTGGTCGCATAACCCATAAGCCACTGGTTGGATAATCCATAATTTCTCCAGTCACAGCCACAATTATGTCTTGCTAGGTTGCACTTGTACAACCTTCAGAAAGAGGTTTTTTAATTTCAATTATTGGTGTTTAACGGCCTATCAACAGCTACGTTCATTTAAGGCCGGGTCAACGGGTTCGATCCCATATTTAACCTACTGGTTGGACTATCCGTATTTAACCTGTCCATAATGAGGGAAATTCCCAAAATCAGAACCGAATATTTACACAAAGATATATATTCAGCCCTGAAATTAGAAGATCCTGACCTGGTGCCAGGTCCATTCCACACCAGTCACAGCATCCATGAGTTTAGATCCATATTTCAATGTGTGAAGATTGAACACTGACCCCAATACATTACCTGATTAGCAAGCACGCTAGTGATACTGATATGGACAACGGACATGTTTCTCAATCACGAACAGTGTGGCCATGATCAGGAGCTACACTGGTCACACACTGATTGTGGTACTGGGGGCCGTTTCACTAAACTTTGTACCACTAAAATGTTTGTAAGTGCAAACTTTTGATAGTCTGTAAATATTACATTAGCAATGTTTTCTTGTAAACAATTCATGGATTTACATTTATTGAGCATAGGCTGCATATCCATGAATTGGAATTTCCAGACGATCCTAAATTTGCACTTACGAACATTTAGTCGTACGAAGTTTAGTGAAAAAACGGGCCCCTCTTTGTCATAGATACACACAAGTTACACATGATCATGACAATACAGAGTTGCTTGTTTTCAGGGCCCAAATTGGCTCTCAGGCATTGAACATGTTGAATACATACGGACCAAGCCGCTATATGGCACACCTGGGTAGAAACAGCTGGTACAGCGGGAAATACAATGCCAATTCTGTTTGTGGCTGTGACTGGAGAAATGTGGCTTATAGATTTTGCGACCAGTGTAGATCCAGATCAGCCTGTGCATCCGCACAGTCTGATCAGGATCTTCACTGTTCGTCTTTCCATCAATGAAACACCTGTTGTGCTTCTAACAATCAATATAGATTGTGATCAGGCTACAGGAGTGTGGTATTTGATCAGGAGCTACACTGGTCACAAATCACATAAGCCCAATTTCTCCAGTCACAGCCACATTTCACAAACTCCAGTGCCTCGGGGATTGATCCCGGGCCACCGGTCAGAGGTTGTAACCTCTCGGCTACAATTCCACTTTAAAACACACCATGCTATTGTCGCTCTGCTATATACTTTAAAAGCAGTTTGTTTGTTTGTTTGTTAGTGTTTAACGGCCTATCAACAGCTAAGGTCATGTAAGGCCGGGCAAACGGGTTCGATCCCATTTTAACCTGCTGCATTGGGGGGAAAATCCCAAAATCAGAACGGAATACTTACATCGAGAACAAATATATTCAGCCCTGAAATTAGAATAACCTGACCTGGTGCCAGGTCCATACCACACAAAGTCACTTGGCCCCTTCCCCTAAAATAGGATTACGAATATCGTAATACTCACATAAGGGGTATAACCAGATTCAACTGTCACATACAAAATACCAAAGACGTATGTGAGGGCCAAACCAGGTCTCCAGTCGAGATTCCGGTAAGGATGAACCCCGATCGTTAAATTACCCATCGCGTGCTCCCACCTGCCACCCACCTTTAAAAGCAGACCATGGCCAAGGAGTAACGACTGCTACACTGGCGACCCGGGTTCGATTCAGGGTTCAGTTCCAGGGGGCCGTTCCACTAAACTTCGTAAGACTAAAATGTTCGTAAGTGAAAAAGTATGATAGTCTGTATATGTCACATTAACAATGTTTTCTTGTAAACCAATATTGGATTTACATTTATTGAGCATGCAGCCTATGCTCAATAAATGTAAATCCATCAATTGAAATTTCCAGACGATCCTAAATTTGCACTTACGAACATTTTAGTCATACAAAGTTTAGTGAAACGGGCACCAGGGCATCAGTATTTCTAAGATACTGTGTATTTCCTACTCCACTTTAAATGCGGGTCCCGTGGATGAGATTTGAAGGAGAGTCTGAGCACGTTAAAGAACCAGAGGGTTTGTTTATTGGTGTTTAACGGCATATTGTTAGGCTAGCAGCTAAACCCTGGTTGGCAGTTTAGAGTAGACTAAACAAGATACAAGTTTCAGTTTCTTTATTATTTCTATCACGATTGTTTGTCAGGATGGCATTACACTGTAGTACTAGCAGTAGCCGAAATGTTAGAGGCTGGAAGAATCTACAACAACAACAACTAATGACCGAACAAAGTTTTAGTGAAAGTTCTGCATTTGAGCGTTGGTCTGCTCTTTGTGACCGAATCTGTGTTGCGTCATTCCTTATATAGACACTGGATCTGACAGTCAGCCAATCAGTGGTCAGGAAATCAGAGAGTTGACTGTCAAGTTTCCGCCATCTTGCATTTGAAAGTTACGTTTTTAGGCTTTAGACTAGAAATACAGCGTAGATAGCTAAGATATCGTGACGGTCAGATGTCAAAGATGATTCTACATGTCAAAATACATCAGGTAAGTGTAAAGTTGTGAAGATAAACATGCATTTAATGAGTGACTGCCAAACAGAAAGGCTGCGTGAGTTGACAGTCAAATAATGGCGGTCAAGAAACTTTGTGAGCACTGCAGAACAAATAATTAGAATAATGGAGATATTATGACGTCTGAGATATGATCACCTATGCAAATACTTAGGAGGAGGGTTGAGCTATAAATGACAGACGATAATAAGTTGCTGGAGGTCAATCGATGAATCCAAATATAGGTAGACCAGGTGTATTATCATATCATAGCCTCGTTTTCGTGTATACTAACTACATGATAAAGTGCACGTGCATGCATGTCAATATAATAGTGTATCTTGGTGCGCAAAATAGACATGTAGTGTGGCTCAGTGGTATCGAAGCGGGAGAATATCCATACGTTAGCAGAACGTTTGTTCATTTTATCTGCTCGAGAGTTCGAACTTCACAAAACGCATTACTTTTTGTCGATATCATTCTGTTTTTTTTTATGACTGTTTGCTGGAGAAGGGAATAAGTGAAACGGCGAGGGTTATCACTATTGCTGTTTGACCTCAATATGACATGATTCTGCGAGAACATACTCCAGATTTTTCATGTACACACATATGTGCATTTAGTTATTAGTTTTCTAAGTGAGACTAACGTTCTACATGTAATCTATATCATGCTTAGTTAATGTAATTTGTAAGAGCAACACACATAAAAAAGAAATATATAATAAAATATAAACAAATAAAAATATATGTGTATACATGTATGAAAAACTAAGATTCAAACTCACTACCTACGGCATTGATATCTTCACTGTAACCCCTCGACTACATAACACTTAATGACAAATCTCAAAAATCAATATTGAAAAGGAATATTGCCACGGTTATATTTACCTGTCTCACCTATTCTGTGTTTTGTTTATGATCGGTTTGTATGTAAACAAGTAGCAAGTTATCGTCTGCGGACTATACCAACATATGTAGGTTTTGTTTGTTTGTTTATTAGTGTTTAACGGCCTATCAACAGCTAAGGTCATGTGAGGCTGGGCAAATGGGTTCGATCCCATTTTAACCTGCTGCATTGGGAGGAAAATCCCAAAATCAGAACAGAATATTTACATCGAGAACAAATATATTCAGCCTTGAAATTAGAATAACCTGACCTGGTGCCAGGTCCATATCACACCAGTCACATGGCCCCTTCCCCTAAAATAGGATTACGAATATCATAATACTCACATAAGGGGTATAACCAGATTCAACTGTCACATACAAAATGCCAAAGACGTATGTGAGGGCTAAACCAGGTCTCCAGTCGGGATTCCGGTAAGGATGAGCCCCGTGCAGGCACCGGGGCGGGATCAACTGATCCTGAGAATAGTGCTGCAGTAGCCATTGCTTGTCGTAAAAGGCGACTAAACTGGCTTAACGATTGGGTTCTTACTTTCCGGAACCCACTATACCGGATTTGGCCCTCATGTACATTTTTGGCTTTCTTGTATGTGAGAGTTGAGTCGGGCTATGCCCCATATATAAAAGTAAGATTAGCGCTAATCCTATTACTTTTAGGGGATGGGATAAATGATACTGGTGTGGCGAGGGCCTGGCACCAGATCAGGTTGTTCTAATTTCAGGACTGAATATATATTTTGATTGTAAATATCGAGTTCTGAAGTTGGGATTTACCCCCCTTGGACAGGTGGATACGGGACTCGACCCCGTTGACCCGTCTGCGTGTAGACTCCCTGAGGCTTGTACCTCTATGTCAGAAAAGCGGACGTTAAACCCTATTCACTCACTCACTCACTCCGGTAAGGATGAACCTCGATTGTTAAATTACCCGTCGCATGCTCCCACCTGCCACCCACAACATATGTAGGTATAACACCATGGTAAAGAAGATCCAGCACAAACTGGCCCTAAAGGTGGTCACGTGACCTCCACAGAAGTGTCAATCCATGTCAACAGTCAACAAGGGCCATTCCATTTCATTCTGTTGTGATTCAAACGGCAGAATGTGAATAGTATGGTTTATTTGGCAGTTCATCACCCAAAATATGCATCACTGTCAACTGGTGAATGTGCTTATTAATAAAGTATTAGCAGTCAAAAAAGAGGTAATAAATCTGGCTGGGCCTATGGGTTCAATCCCGTATTGAACCTACTGCATTGGGGGAAATCCCAAAATCAGAACGGAATATTTCCATCGAGAAAAAATATATTCAGCCCTGAAATTAGAATAACCTGACCTGGTGCCAGGTCAATACCACACCAAGTCATTTGGCCCCTTCCCCCTAAAAGTAATAGGATTAGAAATAATTGTATTACTAGTACAAGGGGTATAACCAGATTTAAACCTTGCATACAATAATGCTAAAGATGTACATGAGGACCAAACCAGGTCTCCGTTCAGGATTCCGGTAAGGGTGAATCCCAATCATTAAATTACCCATCGCATGCTCCCACCTGCCACCCACAAAGAACCATAGGGACTATTCTAATAAGAACTAGCCCCCCTGGAGCCGGTTTCCTCTGTATTCATCTCCTTCCTTTCTCCCCTTCTTGGCGACGACATGCAAGGTCATTGAGCCAGTGCCGTCGTTGAATCCAAGCTTTTTTTACCGTTGTTCTGATAGGCACAGGGTTCCGAGACCAAGCAGTGAACCAATGCATAGAAGACAATACAGCAATTATGATCAACTACCATTCCTTTAACCCGTAGACCGATATCTTTTCTTTTTTTTGGTCAGCTGTTTATTTTCTATTTTCCATTTTTATCATCAAAAACATGCTTTGACAGCACTTTAGAATAATTTACAACATGCTTTGACAGCACTTCAGAATCATTTCCATTGGAAAAACATGTCAAAACATGTCAAAACATGTTTTTATTGAGAAATAAGGCAAGATATAAAAGCAACAGCAGACGACAAGTGTTGTGTGTAGCGGTCTAAGGATTAATATTTTAATGTAGAAATGTAAAAATTTCAATGTGGGAAATTTGTCTGCCATGCCTGATGACATCAGCAATGACGTATTAAAACCGTACATGTATACCACATCAGCGACTTAGGCACTAGCAGAACAACCTCTCGTGTTGAATAGACATAAAATCACATTCTATCATTCAACACATGCTACCTGTTGTGATGGGGGAGTAAATCCCAAAATCAGAACTGAATATTTACATAAAAAAAGATATATTCAGCCCTGAAATGAAAACAGCCAGGTCCTCACCACACCAGTCACTTAGCCCCACTCCCCAATAGTAATGGGATTAGTACTCCAGTAGCCTATTTCATCAACATTGCAAAGTATACTTTAGTAGCAAAGTATACTTTGAGGGAGAAATTTTCAATTTTATGATAAATTTATTAATTTTTATTATACTGACTTTATTACATTATCACAGCCAATTTGGCTGTGATAATGTAATAAATTCAGTATAATAATTCTGCATACTTTTAATCATGAAATATATGCATTTGTTAGTTCTATATGAAATAATGTATTTCAGGAAAAATAAATGATTACTCCCTCAAAGTATACTTTGCTAGTAAAGTATACTTTGCAATGTTGATGAAATAGGCTACAGGGCTCCAGATAAGCTTTCACCACATCGGTCACTTAGCCCCACTCCCCAATAGTAATGGGATTAGTACTCCAGAGCTCCAGATAAGCTTTGTGTCTAAAGAGTATTACATGTACACCCCCTGATTTCAAATTAAATGCGTATTTTATTTTTACAAATGGAGTATTGATTTTCTTCATTATTAAAATTAATAGACAATTGATCAAAACATAAAACAAGAGGGCCATGATGGCCCTAATTCGCTCACCTGACTCCATGAACACCAGAGGAGAATGTGACATTGAGTTCATGTGTTTTAAAAAAATTGTGCTATTTTTAGATGGCGGTCATCTTGGATTAAGCGATGACTCTCATTTTACAAAATCTGAAAATGCTTCACCCAGCATCGGCCATGTGGTTCCTGAGAAAACTACGTTAAAAATCTTGAATAAATGGACCTTTTGGTGGCCATCATGGATGACATAATCATCCGATTCCGACAAATATTGCAACAGAGTGATCGCCTCATTGATACCTTCAATTTGATATATGACATGACCGTATTCGGTCAAAAATAAAATTTGACCCTAATTTGACCCCACGGGCCACGCCCATTTTTGACCCCGGGGTCACCATTTTAACAACTTTGAAAGAGCAATGTACATCGATCATTCCTACCAAGTTTCGTCGAAATCCGGCAAGAAGTTCATCAGAAGAAGATTTTTTAAGAATTTATGCTATTTTTAGACGGCGGCCATCTTGGATTAGCGATGACCTCTATTTTAACAAATCTGAAAAGGCTTCACCCATGGACCATAACTTTTAAGTTTGGCTACCATGGGCCAAGCGGTTCATGTGAAGAAGAATTTTGAAATCTCTAATGAAAGAAAGACCTTTTGACCTTTCGGCGGCCATCTTGGATGACATAACAATCCGATTTCGACAGAAAATGCACCAGAGTGATCGCCTCATTGATACCTTCAATTTGATATATGACATGACCGTATTCGGTCAAAAATAAAATTTGACCCTAATTTGACCCCACGGGCCACGCCCATTTTTGACCCCGGGGTCACCATTTTAACAACTTTGAAAGAGCAATGTACATCGATCATTCCTACCAAGTTTCGTCGAAATCCGGCAAGCGGTTCATGAGAAGAAGATTTTTTAAGAATTTATGCTATTTTTAGATGGCGGCCATCTTGGATTACGTAATGACGTCATTTTAACAATTTTGTAATCCCCTACCTAAGGACCATGACCATGAAGTTTGGTGACCATAGGCCCAAAGGTTACCAAGGAGAAGACGTTTGAAAATGTTCACGGACGACGACGACGGACACATTGCGGTAACAATAGCTCACATGAGCTTCGCTCAGGTGAGCTAAAAACACATTTAAACATTTACTTATTTGAGTGTATTATTACTTATTCACTTATATATACTGTAATACAGTTGAAAACTTACTTGAAACTTTTTGCAGCTCAACTAAGTAAATTTTCAACTTTATTACAGTATTTCCACTGATGTTGAAAGTCAATGCGTATTTTCACATTGCTGTGAGCATTTTGTACTCCCACTGTTGATAATCAATGCGTATTCAGCTAAAATAAGTGCGTAAAATACGCCAATATGCACCTTATCTGGAGCTCTGGTATTCGTCTAATTTGTTTTATAATGGGTATAACCGGATTCAACTCTCACATACTGGAAAGCCAAGAATGTACCTGATGGTACTAGCATCAGAACCCCGTCAGGTTGAGCGGATATAAAACCACATTCAAATAGTTGACCCAATTAGAACACAGCCTCACAATTACAATAATATATTAGGTACATGTTGCAATGTAACTTGCTATGCACTGATCGAACACACGCTGACTACCATAATAAATTGTTGCATTCTACGTTGACTAGATACGCTGATCCAGGTCACAGCTACATTCATCGACGTTTCACTGGTCGAACGGCGACACATAACATTACAGAACGACGTCACTGTGATAGCACAACGTAAACACGGTCAAGTTCTTTTTGAACAATGTTATATTTGAACATCTACTAGCATACAACGTTACCTGATAAATATACATGTACCATGACAGTGTCTTGATATCAAGATTATCAGACTCGGCTCGGAAATGGCAGGACTTCCTCGGTGAGACGAGGAATTCATACGCATTTCCTCCCTCACTTGCCGGATTAACTTGATACATGTATTAAAAGTAACTAATCTGACATTTTCTATAATATATATGGTAATCATACCATGTGACTACTGTATGTTCCACGTTTGCTGCCGATCAACCTTTGGCTATTAAGCACAATAAATTAAGCACAATAAATTAAATAGGAAAACAAAAATTCACAATAAAATCAATATTTGAAAGTACTTATATTTAAATATTTTTTAGATTTATGTGTTGTATAGCCAAAAGGTTGTCGACAGCCAAACGTGGAACAGACGGTAGACACAATGAACAAATAAATTATTTCACATTAAGATCAGTTAATGGTTCATCCCGTTTCACGACGACCTTGACCCACTCCTTCGTCTGGTTGGACTGGCGTATAGCGTCCACGACCGTCTGTACGTACAGTGAGTCCTCGAAGGTGGCAGCGTTCACGACGGGGTCCTGGCAGTAGCTCTGGCGCTCTTCTTCCTTGTCGAATGCCTCCTTGACCGCCTCCATCAGCCGGATAATGCCCTTTAGGTACGGCGTCGGGATCACCGTTCGTGTCTTCTCTGAAACACCATACTTCTCCTCCTCTTTGAAGTTTATTGGATCAAAATGTAGTAGTCGCTCTTTGAGCGAGTCATTTTTTTGCCCGTACAAGTCTGCGCCTCGGGCTGTGAGACGAGCCTTAGTTCCAATGGCAAGAATTTCCTGTGAGAACTGCCCGGGCATGTGGGAGTTGATGGTGACCGTAGCACACGCACCACAGTCTAACTCCAGCTGAAATGCACAGAAGTCGTCACTGGTGATCTCACGTATACCTTTAATCTTCTCCGTCTGTTTGGTGTACGTCTTCAACATGCCGTGAACACTGATCACCTTCTGCGCCGTGACGTATGTGATCGCATCGATGATGTTACTACCCAGCGTGTTCAGCACACCACCGCCCATCATTTCATCGCAGCTCCAATCAAATTTCTCGCGGGGATAGTTCCAGAAGTGTATCCGAACTTCACACATCTTCAGCTCCCCCAGGTAACCCTCGTCGATCAACTGCCGCATGCGGTTTATCGTCGGCAAGAATCGGAGGCCGTAGATCATCCTAGAGATGAGTTTCGGGTAATAGCTGGCCGCGTGCACCATACGTAGGGCCTCCATCTGGGTGGGGCCAGCGGGTGTGCCACACAGGACATGCTTACCTATCCCCAGGGCCTTCACAGCGATCGGGGACTGCATGTGGGGCGGACAGTTGATAACTATCACATCCACCTGAAATGGTGTAGTCAAGATAGAAATTGAGCTTACCATATTTATTCTAATAGTAGCACCCTCTCTAATAGTAGCTCCCTCCCATAATTTTCGTATGGGAATTTCACATAGGGGTTAAAAGTTTTTTTTTAAATGTTTGAATTTATGGACCGATATTCAAAATCTAATTTTTGTTTTCTTAGTTACAGAATTTCCAAGCCAACTAGCTATGTTTCGTAGCTACTCTCCAAATAATTTTCGACACCCAACCCCACTCCCTGCTCCTTTTTGCCCCATGTTAAATTCCCATAGGAAGACCATTTTTTCACAATAAAATCAATATTTGATGGAATTTCATCAAATGAAAAAAGGGGGAGGGTGACTTTTCAATTATTGATGAAAAAGCAATTGTATTTAAACATTTTTATATTTAATGTGTTTATTAGCCAAAAATTCACAGACAGCAAAACATGGAACAGACAGTAGTTCCTGATCTGCGACTATAGGAATGTGGTTTTATGGCATTTGTGGCAAGTCTAGCTCCTGATTTGTGATTTGAGACATGCGGTTTACAGTACGTTTGGTGAATCACTCTCCTGATCCAATATATTATTCATGTAGCTTGGAAAGGATCTATACTATTTGGTAGAAGCATGACGGGTGTTTCATCGACGAGCAGACAGTGCAGACCCAGACCAGACTGTGCGGATGCACAATGGCCACAAGTCTCGTAATCTCCAGTCATGGTTACAAATACACAATAAACATGTGTAAATGACTGACTGCATGGGCAGAGGACAGTTGATAACTAGAACATACACCTGAATTACATAGTAAACATGGCTTCAACCTCTTCAAAATGGACGTGATGTCCATTTTGAAGAGGTTGAAGCCAAGTTTACTGTGTAACAGTTGACATCACTATTAGAACACTGAATTAAATATTTGTTCGAAGATGGAATCGTGAAATAATTGTCCACCCATCATACTGTGAACTGCTTCACCAGCGCTTAGATCAGAATGACAAATGGCTGTCAATCTGCTGATGTGTTTAGTTCAATTAAATCATCAAAATAACTGGACATTATGTTTGCAAAACATGGATATGCCCCCGTGGCATACTGGACCCTAACTGGAGAAACTTGTTGACGTAAATGTACACAGGCGGATGTACGGAACCTCAAGAGCACCGCAATATGCAACCCGCCCCCCCCCCCTTGCTATCGCCTAGGGGGGCATAAAAACAAGAAAATATGGCGTGCTTGTAGACAAATGACCCCAGAGGAAGAGACTCAGGCTGGACGAACATACACGGAGACCAAACATTATATTTCTCCCGGCTCTACAACGATCAAGGGGGCATAAAAAATGTTGTTTGTCCCAAATTACTTTGACGAAATTCCATCAAATATCGATATACATGTATTTTGAATATATGGGTATTTAAAATGGGCCGAAATGAAGGAAGCATTGACTACCAGGAGTAAAAAAAAATATCAAAAAGTTATAAAATACCAGATGGCCGCGGTCCGCATGTCGAGCCCGCCGAGGCATTTGATGGGTCTCTGAGTGTATTTATTTGAAGTTTGAATTAAGGGTTGTGGAGATATATGGTAAGTTATACAAGAGTTGTCAGAAGACAACGAAGCTCGCCTGTTGGCAGCCTTCATTCAAACTTGTCACAGTTGTATAAAAAACATGAATATTATATAACTTGACCTTGGGATAAGGAGTGTGCGGTGGACCTTGACATTGAGGTCAGTGGTGGAGTGAGTGAGTGAGTGAATAGGGTTTAACGTCCGCTTTTCTGACATAGAGGTACAAGCCTCAGGGAGTCTACACGCAGACAGGTCAACGGGGTCGTGTCCCGTATCCACCTGTCCGAGGGGGGTAAATCCCAACTTCAGAACTCAATATTTACAACCAAAATATATATTCAGGATTAGGAATAGGATTAGCGCTAATCTTACTTTTATATATGGGGCATAGCCCGACTCAACTCTCACATACAAGAAAGCCAAAAATGTACATGAGGGCCAAATCCGGTATAGTGGGTTCCGGAAAGAATGAACCCAATCGTTAAGCCAGTTTAGTCGCCTTTTACGACAAGCAATGGCTACTGCAGCACTATTCTCAGGATCAGTTGATCCCGCCTCGTGCAGGATCCCGCCCCGGTGCCTGCACGAGGCTTAGGTCAGTGGTGGAAGGTGGATTTGATATAGCATGATATAGCATATTAAGATGAATGCATGTATGAAATATCAATGCGCTCCCTGAAATGAGAAGGAAAACAAAATTTAACCCAGCGTTAAGTTTATGAACACACTAAGTTGGTGATTTTCTACAGCATGATAGCTATTCACATGAGGAATGCATGTATAAATGTGCTAAGTTTGTGACCTTGGCCTTTTGGCTAAAGGGCTGGGGGGGGTGGGTCATGGATTTGCTGTAGCACAATAGAGTATTATCAGATGAATGCATGTATGAAATATGAAGGTGTTCCCTGTAAAGAAACAGAAGTTATAAAAAGACATTTACTCCAACGTTAAGTTTATGATGTTGATCTTGGGGAAAGGGGTGGGTGGGTCATGGATTTGCTGTAGCACAATAGAGGATCATCGGATGAATGCATGTATGAAATATCAGAGCGTTCAAACTGTTCAAAGTGTAAAGAAACAGACGTTACACAACATTTACCCCAATGTTTTATGAACATGCTAAGTTTGTGACCTTGACCTTGGGGTAAGGGTTGGGTGGTGGGTTGTGAATTTGCTACAGCATGATAGAGGGTCATCTGAGGAATGTATGTATGAAATATCAAGGCGTTCCATCAAAGGAAACAGTTGTTATCAGACATTTACCCCAACGTTAAGTTTATGAATGTGTCAAGTTTGTGACCTTGACCTTGGGGTAAGGGGTGGGTCATGGAATTGCTATAGCACGATAGAGTATCATCAGATGAATGCGTGTATGAAATATCAAGGCGTTCCATGAAAGGAAACAGATGTTACAAGACATTTACCCCAACGTTAAGTTTATGAATGTGCTAAGTTTGTGACCGTGACCTTGGGGAAAGGGGTGGGGGTTGGTCATGGATGGGGAAAGGGGTGGGGGTTGGTCATGGATTTGCTATAGCATGATAGAGTATCATCAGATGAATGCATGTATGAAATATCAAGGTGTTCAAAGTGTAAAGAAACAGAAGTTACACAACATTTACCCCAATGTTAAGTTTATGAATATGCTATGTTTGTGACCTTGACTTTTGGGTAAGGGTTGGGTGGTGGGTTGTGGATTTGCTACAGCATGATAGAGGGTCATCTGAGGAATGTATGAAATAGCAAGGCGTTCCATGAAAGGAAACAGACATTTACCCCAACATTAAGTTTATGAATGTGCTAAGATTGTGACCTTGACCTTGGGGTAAGGGGTGGGCGGTGAGTCATGAATTTGCTATAGCACGATGAGTATCAGCAGATGAATGCATGTATGAAATATCAAGGCGTTCCCTGTAAATAAACAGAAGTTACACAATATTTACCCCAATGTTAAGTTTATGAACATGCTAAGAGGTGACCTTGGGGTAACGATTGGGTGAGCTGGTGGGTCATGGATTTGCTATAGCACTATAGAGTATCATCAGATGAATGCATGTATGAAATATCAAGGCGTTCCATGAAAGGAAACAGATGTTATAAGACATTTACCCCAACGTTAAGATTATAAATGTGCCAAGTTTGTGACCTTGCGGTAAGGGCTGGGTGGTGGGTCATGGATTTGCTACAGCATGATACAGGGTCATCTAAGGAATGCATGTATGAAATAACAAGGTGTTCCATGAAAGGAAACAGAAGTTATAAGACATTTACCCCAACGTTAAGTTTATGAATGTGCCAAGTTTGTAACCTTGACCTTGGGGTAAGGGCTGGGTGGTGGGTATGATTTGTTACAGCTGATAGAGGGTTACAGCATGATAGAGGGTCATCTGAGGAATGCATGTATGAAATAACAAGGTGTTCCATGAAAGGAAACAGAAGTTATCAGACATTTACCCAACGTTAAATTTATGAATGTGCCAAGTTGTGACCTTGACCTTGGGGTAAGGGCTGGGTGGTGGGTCATGGATTTGTACAGCATGATAGAGGGTCATCTGAGGAATGCATGTAGTATAACAAGGTGTTCATGAAAGGAAACAGAAGTTATAAGAATTTACCCAACGTTAAGTTTATGAATGTGCCAATTTGTGACCTTGACCTTGGGGTAATGGCTGGGTGGTGGGTCATGGATTTGCTATAGCATGATAGAGGGTCATTCTGAGGAATGCAAATTGTATGAAATAGCAAGGTGTTTCCATGAAAGGAAACAAAGTTGTAAGACATTTACCCAACGTTAAGTTTATGAATGTGACAAGTTTGTGACCTTGACCTTGGGGTAAGGGCTGGGTGGTGGGTCATGGATTTGCTACAGCATGATAGAGGGTCATCTGAGGAATGCATGTATGAAAGAACAAGGTGTTCCATGAAAGGAAACAGAAGTTATAAGACATTTACCCAACGTAAAGTTTATGAATGTGCCAAGTTTGTGACCTTGACCTTGGAGTAAGGGCTGGGTGGTGGGTCATGGATTTGCTACAGCATGATAGAGGGTCATCTGAGGAATGCATGTATGAAATAACAAGGTGTTACGTGAAAGGAAACAGATGTTATAAGACATTTACCCAACGTTAAGTTTGTGGACGACGCTGACGCCGGGGGTATGACATAAGCTCTTCGTGCAGGCGAGCTAATAAAAGCTTTAACGCAAACTTTAGTCATTTGACCTTAATCTTGGGCATGTGGGCCACATGGGTGGGCTATAGAATGAAAATATGGATGATAATAAAGAATTATTTGAAGTCTGAAGTAAGTGTTGTGGAGATATATAAGGTATGCAAAAAAAAAATTAACACAAATTTCAAAGTCATTTGACCTTGACCTTGGGCATGTGGACAACATGGGCAGGCTATGAAATGAAAATATGGATGATGAAAAAGAAGTAAATTGGAGTAACAATTGTGGAGATATAAGGTATGTAAAAACTTTAATGCAGATTTTATAACAACGCAAACTTTTGTCATTTGGCCTTACCTTTGGGGCACAGGGGCCACATGAGTGCGACACAGAATGAATATATGGATGATGCCCAATAAGCATACAAAGTTTCAAGCAAATCCGACTGACGGTTACAGAGATAGTAGGTATCTGAAAACTTAAGCGCAAATTTTGACAAAAACAATTAACGCAAACTTATAAGTCATTCAGCATGAATATATGAATGATGACTAATCAGCATTTGAAGTTTCAAGTCAATGTGACTTAGTACTGCAGAGATATAAGGTATGTAAAAACTTTAACACATATTTCGGACGCACGGACACCCGGACGTCATTGTGATCAGGGATCGACAAAAAGCATCAGATACAATATTTGTTTCTCGCCTTTATATTAAGGGTTAAATATTTCAATGCTAAATACCATGAAGCCAATATTTGCAAACGCTGTAGATCCAAATGAGCCGACTCGTAACAAGTCATCTCATCATTATCTGTATTATCTGCCATGATTCTCAATATTTTGAAAAACTACCCCTTTTTCGATTAATAGAATAGCCCAAAAATTAACACGGATCAGTCCATGTCAGGCATTTAGTGGTGAAATGGTTAACCCTTACCAGCGCTCTAGATAAGCTTTGTGTCTAAAGCGTACTATACCCCCTGATTTCAAAATCATTGCGTATTTTACTAAATAGGGAACAAATGATAAAAACATATAACAAATTTAAACATTCACTTATTTGAGCTGCAAAAATAAACTTGCTTTTGCAGCTCAACTAAGTGCATTTTCAACTTTATGACAGTATTTTCACTACTCAAGTTGAAAATCAATGCATATTTTCACATTGCTGTGCATATTTTGTACACCCACTTTTGATAATCAATGCGTATTAAGCTAAAATAATTGCGTCAAATACGTACCTTATCTGGAGCTCTGACCCTTACACTCCTGAATTAAATATTGTCGTCTGCATACTATTTTCCATTTCATTTATTTTTTTTCATCAACAAATTGTTTTGACAGCACTTTCCAACAGAAATTATTCTAAAATGCTGTCAAACCATGTTTTCATTGATTGAGAAGGCAAAATATAAAATAACAGCAGACAGTTTTGTGTCCAGCATTCTAAGGGTTAATGATGTTACCTCTTTATTTAGAAGCATTTCGTCAACATTGTCCGTGCTGAACGGTATATTTAGCTCCAGCGCCAACTTCTCTGCTTCGTTCTTCACACGGTCCCACAACGCAACTACCCGGAACCCGCATGAGGTCAGAATTGCAACGAATGTCTTAATGCTTGGACTTGTGCCAAACACTCCTATCCCGGGCAGCATCTTACGCATTTCTCTGCCTCTTAATAGGCGGCCCACTTAGATGTGTCTTCCCAACTAGAGCATCTGGGCGATGTACACAGAGAAAAGATGTCTAGTACACAGAGAAGGGATGTCTAATACAGTAAGAGAAAGCTCTCCTCGGTCAACTCCAAATCACAGTACCATGATGTGATGAGCTTTGTCATAACCTGTCATAACCTGTAAACATATAATATGTAGAATATACTAGTAAGTAATCGGAGAACAAAATTTGATGATTTTCTTTATTTCTCAATAAAAGTATATGTTACCAATCATTTGAACATCGACGGTTCAAAAGAGTGCATGGTAACAATATATACTTTCAACAAGAAATAATGAAAACAGGATGGGATTTTTTTCTGAATGGCTTCATACTGTGTAACTGTCCCACATGTAATGGGTTAGTTTGGACAATATTATATTGTACATATTTCCTGTTTATTATAGTGACATTTTTGTTCAATGAGTGCCCTGCCCCTTATTCAGTCTGGAGGAAACACTAAATTATGTCTAGTTGCGGGAAGTAACTCTGGAGAATACTCCCGTATCGTCCATACCCAGAGTTACGGTGCCCTCCATAGGTTTCCGATGCAGAGTAGCGAATCAGATCTGATTCGCCCTTTAGCCGTTGAGTATGGTACATTTTCTATACTTATTCCATGTGTAAATTTAAGCTAGAATCTAAAAATAACACAGTTAGTAGCAACCAAAATCTGAAAGTAAAATTTTTGTTGTGGTCCAGTTACTGAAAAAGCAAAACCGGTATTTAATTTTCTAGTCGTACTACAATGATAAAATTTATGTCAGAATTACAAGTTAAATTTGTTTTACTTTTACAATACTGACATTTCTTTTAATTGAAAAATACAAAAAGTATGTCACAATTAACAGCTAAAGAAGAATCAGATCCGATTCGCTACTCTGCAGGGAAAACCTATGGAGGGCACCGTAACTCTGGGTATGGGACGATATGGGACGTCTGGAGTATTCTGCAGTTACGTCCAACAACAAAATTAAGTAGTGATAAGCGAAGGGATACAACTTCAGTAACCAGTTTACCCGGATACCTCAAAAGTCACCATCACCGGACCCAGGAGTATTTCACCTACATGCCCTTGTATTCTGGGAAAAAATCTTGAACATGTTCAGGGCTCCAGATAAGGAATTAGTAATTGAGTATTGTCACTCCATATTTCTGAAGCAATTGGGTATTTAAAAAATTGAATTGTGTAAAATAGAATCAGACCGCACTTATTGAATAGTTTGCTTCTAAATGAAAACATCTTGGTATTTCATTCGAATTATAAGAGACCAATATGTGTTTTCATTGGGAAAAAAAATGCTATATTTGTGTCTGTTTCAAATTTGTTTTCTGTAGCATATGATTATTATTATCATACGATCCTCTAACTTCGATAGCCGCACAGATTCGAGACCATTTTTATTTTCTCGTTCTATCGCGAGATTTACGGGTTACGTCACTTCCATTACACTTGTGCGTTCAACCGAAGCCAGATGAAAGGTCACAAATGCCAAGTTAGAAAAATGCGATTTAAACAGGACTAATACATTGCCAAACAACACACCGAAATGTTGTGTTTTCCACTAATCCCATTAACCCCCTCCATTAAAATCCGGATTTCGATAGGAAAACTTACACATAAATGAGTTCGCTTGAACCCGTATGTTGTTTACATGTTTATCAATGTAGGTCACGTAATATTTGTAGGTAGAAAGGCACTAATAATGTAGGAATATGGATTTTCATTCAGTCACCACCTTAACCTATTTTTTTTTAAATTGTCACTTTTAAGTTCGTCCACATCAGTCCAATACCTCCATTTATCAGCAGATATATGCAATCTGGTCTCTGTTTTTGTTATTTCCCATTGTGGACGAGTACCACATGCAGAAGGGATTGAAATGTCTTACTCCAAAAATAGACATTACCACTTTAAAAAAGTATTAAAACCAACAAGCTGAAACTTCATATTGTTTAATTTGTTTAATCTAGCAAATTATATTTTCCAAGTTGGCAATCGTTTGTCTAATCATTTAAGTTCGAAACAATATGTATCGTGACCCCTGAACGCAATGGTAACATTATGCAGACACAATTTGTGGTGTTTTCGAACCGGGCACCTGCATCGGAAGAGCATATGACGTCATAGGGTCAGAGGTCGCGACCTTTCACGGTACGCTGGAGGCGGCCATTTGTAGACGAGTGTGTTTTGAAAGTAAACAATTGCATTTCTCCGTGCTTTTGAAGCCAGTAAACGCAATATATATACAGATAATTGCATTATATTTGCATGTAACTAATAAAAAAAGGTTTATACTCTTATTATTTATTACGCATGTTGTTTAATATCGTTAGAGTCTCGAATTATGAGCAGTCCAGGATATATAAATCATTATGATAAAGATACCACAAATTTGTCATTGCTTTTTGATACTCACTACTTCTGATTTCAATTGGGTTTCTGGCAATTTGAATTGGGTATTTACGGAAATACGCACCTTATCTGGAGCTCTGCATGTTGAACTGGACCAGCTGAGCAGTCAGTTATAACTTAGAAGTTGCAGAGCAAGTGCCGTTCGAAGTGGAAAATTTCAAAGAGCAAAGTTTCAATGGAAACAATAAAACATCAGATATTGGTCGACCTGTTAATGTGCATCAATATGTGCATACTGTATATCATTATGTCTCTGCAAGCACAAATGTCATTTAACTTTAGCGTCTGGTTAAAATGCTGGTGATACTAAAAAATCATTTCTAAATTTTGTTTTCAGTCTGAACAGGAAGTGACCGATCAATTGTTGTTGTTGTTGGATTTCAGCCGCTGACTTTTAGGCTCAACATTTCTGTAGAAACCCAGCCTGTGAGAGAATTGTTTCAACATCCCTTGTTCATACATACATACATAAATACATGCATGCATGCATGCACGCATGCACGCACGCACGCGCGCACGCACGCACGCACGCGCACGTGCGTGCGCACGCACGCACGCACGCACGCACACACGCACTCACGCACGCACATTTCATAAGGCTGTAAAGGCCTGATATGTGTTTTTAATACAAAACAATATGTGACTGTGGAAAAATGGGGCTTATGGGTTTTGCGACCAGTGTATATCCAGATCAGCCGGTGCATCCGCACAGTATGCTCAGGTTCGTACTGTTCGCCATTCCACCAATGAAACATCCTTCATGCTTTTAACACGCAATATAGGTCGCTATCAAACTACAGGAGAGTGCTATTGGATCAGGAGCTACGCAGGTCACAAATACCCATTTCTCCAGTCACGGCCACAATTAAAAATGTTAAGCTTATTTTAATGGTTGTTTTCACGAATTAATTGCACTGACTATGACTGCCAGGTTGCTCCTCGTAAAAATTGGTTCTAAACTTACATGGATACCATATTCGGTGTACTTTTAAACGTGTTGACTGACGGTGCAGTTACCACATTTTCTGGAAGGCCCTTCCAGATATCAATTACTCTATATAACCAAAACATTGCTCGCTTAATTCAGTCCTAGTCCATTTATTGTATAGCTTGTGTCTTGTATATGTGTTGACTCGTACATGTCTTAAAATACCCCCATCCCCACCCCACCCCCCTAGTGCAGACAAGACAAGAATGTTGACACAAAGTCAGTCGTGCAGCCGCGACCAGCTTTTATTGCTGATGAAGACCCGCAGTAAGTTTGGCCGAAACAGATGAAACTGACATGCCCCCCCCCCCCCCCCACACACACACACACACTGGCCCTCCCGTAGGGGTCATAGATAGCAACTCAAACTAACGTATCACCTTTAAATAACATGGTATTATATTATAGGCCAGTCTCAACCAACCCAACACCAGTCAGGGCCGAAACGATGCAAATTCAGAAACAAATCCACTTCTAAAATACATAAACCCCAAACTGTAAAACTTCTTTTTTCAGATGTAGCTGTGACTGGAGAAATGGGGCTTATGGTATGTTTGGTTTGTCTAGCTCCTGGTATTCTATAACGACATGCATCACGTTTGTTAGAAGCAGGACAGGTGTTTGACGGCCTGAACGATTATCAATGCAGTAACGGACAGTTTGCAGTATTTTTTTCATTAACATATGTGACATACCTTCGTAAAACAGGCGTATTGCGTAGGGGAGAGGAAATTTTGGTCAACCTTGCGGTAGGCTACTACGAGATGCAGTCATAAAGTTCTAGGACTGTACATTTTGTCCAAATCAGTTTTGAAATGTGTCATTAGAAATCTGATTCAGTTCTGTAGACAATAAGCATATCGGTTCAATGCATTAAATAGTATTATTTTGTACAGTAGTCAATTATTCACAGGCATCTACGTCGCCACGGAGCAGTTTGACGTCTTATTACGTTACGTAAAATTACGATAAATATCAAATTTAATTAGTATTGTTTCATTCACGTTTAGAGTGCTGTCCGCAAGTCGAAATACACTTTTCATAGCACATGCACCATTTGGTTGTCGATTTTTATTGTACTGTAACCGGTTTCATTGTATGTAGTCTTTTTTCATCGAATACTCTAAATAATTTAATTTGTATATTTACCCGTTATTTTCCATATTGTACTGCCATTTGACACTTGATTCTGTCCAACGTAGATTAATAAATGATGTTTCGCCATCGTGTCAGAATACACACGTGCGAGTTGGAGTCACTATGCAACCAAACGCAGAACTAGCCATTGAACGTTGCTCAGTCCATTGACGTTACGCCATAAATGTTGACTTTGCATTTCCTGCAATGCCTGCATCTGTTTTACATAATATGTTTATGTTCAAACGAACAAAGACGAAACTGGGCCAGAGCATTGTTTAGATATGGAAAGAGCAGTACGTACAGATAGAGTCCATGCCATATACATACTCTGCAAAAATATGAAACTCGAAACACGGGTATATCATGAAACGTTGCATTGTTCAACTGCTCCGTAGTAACGTTATTTCCTAGCTATATATACGCATTACGTGCGAACGGTTTGTCGAAAAATAAAAATTATTTTCAAACCATATCGATTTGTCTACATGCACATGTCATATAAAGATGAACAATGTGGCAGTTATAATGCATTTTTTTATTTAGGAAGTCCGAACACTTTATGACTGCACCTTTTATTATTGATTTTGGTAGTTTAAATTATCAGTTTAATATTCGAAACTGAATGGTGACACGCCGAGATCTTTGAACAATTGTCAGAATTCAAGATGGCGTCAAATATAACTGGATGAAAACTAAAAATGGCCAAAAGGCGATGATGGCGAATATGACACAAAGACAAACAAACACAAGGAACAGGGGCATAATGGAAAAATATAAATACAAAAGAAAAATGAACAACGACTTGACATGACATCACCGGCCCACCCACTGGAACAGCTGCATCAGATATTTTGTTCAATGTTACATGGTAGATGCAGCATTATGGTACGGTGAACGTTCAAGACCCACCGGCAATTGGAGAGTGCATGTTAGTAGAATATGTGGCTGTGACTGGAGAAATGGGGCTTATGGGATTTGTGATCAGTATAGTTCCTGATCAAATAGGACACTCCCGTAGCATGATACTTATGTATATTACTTGTTATAATCATACCTGGTGTTTCATTAATGAAATAGCGAACAGTATGGAACGTGATCAGACTGTGCGGATGCACAGGCTTATCTGGATCACACTAGTCGCAAAACCAATAAGCCCCATTTGTCCAGTCACAACCACATACGTATAAAGAAACATTACCCACTGGCTTTTGCAAAGCTATTCAATCTAAAGTTGCAACAATGAAAGCAATTAAGAAATGAGTTCGGGTAGGGAAACGAACAGTGTATGACATGGAAAAGCTGTAAGTACATTTACTAGTACTGCCACAGAAATGAGGTATGCCTATAAAATATGTTCTGATTCGAGCTTGCAACGCTTCAATCCACACTACTTGACGACTATGGAAGCGTGCTGCTCCACAAATTTGCTGTTTGGTATATTAGTAGAGGATCTAAGCCCCCAAAAACAAGGGTAGTGTGCACTTTGTGATACAAGAGTGAAATTTGGCACAAATAAACTTTGATATATCCTATGCCATAAAAGCCAAAGACACAAGCTATTTATCACCTTGAATCCAAGATGGCCGCCAAAATAAAAGATGGCCGCCAAAATTATTAATATCCCTCTTTCTCATCTTCTAGAAGTGACAACGAGGCAGACTATGTGTCTGTAATATGGTTTTCAGGGATAAGGACACAGACTATACATAGTAAATGTATTTTTAATGGCTTGTAATATTCAATATGGCCTTGAACTGTGGGGATTTGTCAGACTGTGCACGGCACCAGTCCTGAAAAGGATGTGGGTCGTCTTTCTCTGCAGCTTTATACATTTCGTATGCTTCCTTCTGGAGAACAAAGAGAGCAGCTGCTGTTACTTGACGGGCCCACCTTGTCCGAGTAATGTGACTACTTTCCAACAGAGAGTGTGCTCTGCCTGGAGTGGTAACATTTGCTTTGGTGAGAGCATTAATCCAACCAATTCAACTACCTTCCAACGAGTCACCAATCACGCGCAGTGCAGACATCTCAATGTGTAGACTTTCTGGACTTTCTGACTTTCTGGCCATTTCAATTGTATCTGTTTGCCAATAGCAAACATGGGTTGATCAGCTGTCATTACATGTGTCTGCATTGGATTCAAATGTGCTATAGAAACCTGAATCATGTCCATAGCGTGTCGCACCATAGACACAGTATGTGCATTCTCGTGGAACAAGGGCAATAGAGCACTGTGGCCGGACACTTACTTCTTATTTTTACATCATATTTTTTCTGTGGGAAGTACGTGCAATATATGTTGTAAATTTGTGAAATCAATATTGTTTTGGGAAGAAACACGGGGAAGGAAGTCTACACAATCCCCCTCCCCAAACCCCCTCGGCAAGAATCTGGCTATGCCACCATTGTTTAATGTCATTTGCTGGCGAATGAATGTTCAATGTCTCTCAAACGACACCAGCACCTACGCACATAATATAACAAGGCCATGGGCACCAATTCATACCGGTAGTGCGGTATTGGACCTGAGTTTGATATTGATTTTGCTCATTCACATCGCAAGTATTGTTGTTGTTGCTTTTGTTGTTGTCATTGCTGATGTTCCTAGACTAACATCACACACTACCTTTCTGTGACACTAACATAGATGGAAAATTCTGATAACTTGAATCGAAATAATTATATTGCGCAATTATATATATATATTGATCTGTGTCATCAGGATCATGATTTGAAAATGTGTTCATATAATGCATACGGCGGCCATTTTAAACATTGGCGGCCATTTTGAACCGCAGTGCATATTTAATGTATGTCCTGGGCTTTTTCATTTTTTGTGCTTTTTTATTTTTTTAAAAATTTAAAATTGCCATGAAACGTGTGTCTCTTTGGCATCTATAAACAAAGATGTGTTCATTTAATTCATACGGCGGCCATTTTTAATATTGGCGGCCATATTGGACCGCAGGGAATATTTAATTCATGTCCTGGGCTTTCCTATTGTATACATAATAAATGTAACTTGGTAAAAATAACAAATAGCCATCAAATATGTGTCTCTATGTCATCTGTAAGCAGAGATGTGTTCACCTTTATGCGTACGGCGGCCATTTTTAATATTGGCGGCCATCTTGGACTACAGGGCATATTTCACTTGTGTCCTGGGCTTTTTTTTATTGTATACACAATAAAGTAACTCTGTGCAAAATGTCATGCTTGTATCACAAAGTGCACACCTCATGTGCTTAGCTCCTCTACTATATGGAAAGCGTTGCACCGAATGTACAGGTCATAGATGGAAATGAAATCAAGCAAAGTCCGACATCCACAACTTCAGAAATTTACAAAATGGTTGTCCAAAGAGATCATCCAATCATAGGTGTGTTTGATAGATCTGTAAAGGAATCTATGAAGACACACGAGCGACTGCGGAGAACAGAATCAAACGTGCATGTACAATGTATGTTGTACCACGAAACACTTATATGTAGGGGATACAATCATGAAAAGTGCAAATACCAACAATGGCGTTAATAATAAAAGTGATTTGTAACGAACAAACGTCCACAAACCTAAGTGTGGTTGGAGAAGTGCCTGTGTACCAACACGAAGATGCAGATTGAATAATCATCCAGTATTGTCCATTTTTCGTCAGAAATATCGGCATATGTATACACATCATATCTGATGACACAGACGTGTACATTGGCGTTGCGTTTGTCTTTCTGCCGGAAGTGGCAATGCGTTGCGCAAAGCTCGATGAAGAAGTCTGATGGAAGACTAATAGACACCAAATGTGAGCGCTACACAACTGGGCCCGAAGTCGACACCAACGTTCGGGTTGTTACCAACGGATTGTTACTTCTAACAACAGGTAGGTCCTTCAGAACTGATGAAAAGTATTTCCTGCGGATGCAGTGACGGAAATGGACCTTCTATGAAATTGTGGGTTTCGACTGGAATGGCGGGGCTAGGTGTTAAACATGCACATTATTGCATCACCGAAAATGTACAACTGGTATTGGTGACAATTGTTTTTGTATTAACATGATGTGTACGTCATAATATGTTTCACATTTTCATATTGTATTAAGATAAGAGATACCACGTTTGAGTTTTATATTCAATACATTGTTGTTGACCATCTTGGACACCACCTTGAAACGAAACAAAGCATAGGAAGAGCACGTATTTACTGTTTGAATAGGGTTTGATAGTGAACGTATTTCGATGAAATATGTAATCCACCTGCATGCTTAGCTAAATTTATTTAATTATTATCCGATGTTTGGTTGCCATCTTGGATTCCATCCGATACCATGGCATTGAAGTTTAATTTATGTTGTAAATTGCTATGCCAAGTAAAGAATTAGTTTTAATAAGCAATATAAGATTTCATAAAATTTTGGCAGCCATCTTGGACGCCATCTTGAATTATGGGAATTTCTCAAGGATTACAGCGTGTCATTCAGTTTTCTATTATCAACATCATCAACTAACACAATCAATCAAAGCTCAGACCAGTTTACACATTGGCATTGTCTGCTCTCAACTGAGTTTGGGAACCTTTCATGTTGCCTCTAACACAAACTTCAGATCCTAGGAGCTGACCAAGAGCTACACTGGTCAATATCTCAATAGCTCAATAAACCCCTTTTTATCATTCTTGCTTGAATTTAGTGTGCAAATATTTTGACATAAATGCACAAATTTCCATTTCATCTGTAATTGGTTACATGGACTGATATCAGAATGAAACTATTGGTTAATATGATAAACAAGCATGCCAAGTATAAATGTAATGCTTTATAATATGCTTTCAGAGATACAATATACTTGGACTCCCGAAGACGTACATGGGGTTGGGGGCTTGAGCTAAATGTGCACGAGACTGACGGAGACGTTCTATACCTGATCAGACTTCGATTCAAAGATGCTTGATTTGCAAATGTGATGTACTATATCTATAATATACAATGATATATGTGTGAACACTATCTCATAACTGTATCCTATACGGTACATGGAGTGGCCACGTCGGCCATCTTTGTATTTTCCATCCATCAGCCAGTTTCACCTATTCCGGCGTTTGACAAGAAACTAGCAATGCGAAGTAGATGTAGAACATGTGATATAATGAAGCTATACATATAAAAACCAGAACAATCAATCAATTATATTACACCAAACTGTAAAATATTTCAGTTTTCTAGAGAGTTTTGTGTCCGTTTTTTAATACGAATCACCATTGCATCTAGCCTCATACACATAAAATGGCACAGTGTGTCACTTTTACCTGGCTAACCACACAACACATACAATACATACACACTACATGTACTGTACTCTATTATTAGACACTATTACAATATTTCAGTGAAGATTTATATGGGGAGAGTATATAATGGCCCATGTGTATTTACATATATCACATTACAGTGTCTAGGAAAGGTGTACACGTCAGCCATAGCGTATGCACATTTTGAGAATGTTGACAAAAGTACACCAATATCTGACTTGGCGTACACCTTGGTGCAGTATAATTCATAGGAGTCCGTTGTCCTGGCTTTTCTATGTATGATTAGCTACATGGTATCATATGTTCTACTTCACATTGTTAGTTTCTTGTCAAACGGTAGAAGATGTGAAACTGGATGATGACTGGAACACACAAAGATGGCCAACTCCATGTACCGTATAGGATACAGTAATGAGGCAGTGTTGACATATATGTTATATATATATTCCACCACATGTACGAAACAATTATCTTTGAATCGAACGATGATCAGCTAGGTATAGAACGGGTCCTATGCAAATTCCAAGCGCAGTGCTCATGTATCTATGTACATTTTATTCGACTCAGGGCACATGTATGTGTTGTAGTAAGAAGCACATTCAAGCGGACCACGTGGAAGTTTTTATTGGACGTTTTTATTTCTTTAGTTCAAACGAAATGTCTCACCATCGGACCAAAAGAAAAGGTTCTTATTATTATTTAAAAAAATACAACCTGTATCTCAAGCGCCCCTGTAGCTTTAGGAAAAATGTATTATAATGAAGTATACTTATATCTACTTAGGATCCGCAGATTGAAATAATAATACCACACCACACAATCCGTGTAAGTGAATGGTTTTGCACCTGTGACGGTGACTGACAAAATGGGGACGTATGTGATTTATGGCTTGTCTAGCTCACAGGTGGAAGATCCGACCTATGACATAAAGCGATGCCCGTTGAAAAGAAAATCCCATTATACCACCCAACTGTTGTCGTACTGCAAGTTATGTTATGTTATATATTTATAGAGATCCGGTCCCATGCTGTATTTCAGTGTTTATTTCGGATAAACACAAACAAAAAGAGTTTTGCGAACAGAGTAGAGCCAGATCAGACTGCACATATATCTGAGTCTACACTGTTTGCAATAAAATTAATAATCGTGAAATTTGAATCTGGCAACTATAATTCAGCCCCGGATCAGATTGTACTTATATAAAGGATGACCTGGATTAACACTAGTCGAAATCATTATATTGACTCCTTTTCACAACAAATAGTCTGACATTCGCCCTTTCTACAAGCAATAAGACCATAAAATGTACAATTTGGACCGGGTTTCTTTTAATAAATTCAGAAGGAAATAACTAGCATTGGAATGTTTAATGGACATTTTTTCATGTCACAGGTCTGAGTCTTCCATCCGTGGTCTAGCTCCTGATATTTTGGCGCACTCCTACGGCATAATACGGCTCTATATAGTGTTTATTAGAAGCACTGAGTGAGGAGAAGTCAATGGTGATTAACTGTGTTGCTAATAAAACAGCTGCAATCATGAAATGTGAAATATTTTAACACAGTTCTCTTTATATTCGGCAACTAACAGTTTATTACTCTTTTCACTAAAACACAAGGTGTGTGGCTGACTTATTCCATCCTTGGCAGTAATGATTTCGTGCACCTTGTTTCCGGTGTACGCCACCTGGTGAACACTGCTGTTGCCACTAGATACGTAGATGTTTCCATCATTATCTACTGCCAGCCCCTGGCGAAGTTCTAAGGTTCGATCCCTGTACGCACATATCACCCTGTTCGCCGATGACGATATTCCGACGTCGATACATAACACACAATTTTGACCAACGTCTGACACGTATAGCTGGTTTTCAGTTTTGTTCAACACGACGGAGGTTGGCTTTGTAATTGTCAATCCATGTTCGACGCTTCCTCCGATGTATCGGAGAATTGTACCGTTTAGGTCGAGCACATGTATTTCGCCAGTTTTACCGCGTTGGCAACACGATGCGTATATTTCTGAATGTTTAGAACAGCATATGCCAGAATATGTTTCCTCTGTTTTCACTCGCCGCCCGTAACTTAATCCGGCGTCCACCGTCACGAACTCTAGAGAATTTTCCCCCACCAAAGACGTCACAATTTCTTTTTGATTAACTAGCGCAACATCTAGCGGTCTACAGCGTAGCGTTTTGTGATCTATAAATGTGCAATTGGCGTCAAATAATTTTATTGTTTTGTTGTTATAGTCCGCCAACAATAGACGACCGTCATCAAAGAACGCACTTCCTGTGATGAAGCAGGTGGTCTTGTCTTTCGGAATACGAACGGCGTGTCCCCCTGCTGGAACGGCAATCTTCCGTTTAATCGACAGTGAAGACGATCTATGCGCTTTTTGGGCGGAATTTGTCAACTGCGACTCCACGATTATATCCCCCATTGTTTCAACATTGTTAGTGAAATTGTTTATGAGCTCATTGACTTTGAACGATATATTTATATTCCGCAAGTTCATGTTGACCTCGGCGAGAAATTCGTCATAGCGTTGTATCCGCTGAACTGTCTTCTTCAGTGTTATGTACGCCTGTGCGTCGCCTGCACTGCGATTCACCCGCGCCATTCTGTCGACCGAACTCTGTAGGGAGGAAACAACCCCTTGGTATGTGTCGTTTTCCTGTGTTAACTCCTCATTAAGTTTATAGTGAGCATTGTTAGCCTGTAAAACAGCCACCTTTTCAATTCTGTCAAGCAGCGCATTGATCTTAGTTCGTACATGAGTGATCGTTTGTAATATATCGCCGTTTTGTTTATGTATTTTCTCTATCTGATTTTCTTTAAATGTTTTCAAATCAACAAATTTATCGATGAGGTACTGTATCCGATCGTTTGCTTGCTTAACCTCGGCGCTGGATTTTATTCCAGTGACGACATCGGGGTTTAGAATATGCGTTACTTGGCGACATTTCTGGTGATCCAAAGATATACAGAGCGTGCAACAGAGCTGTCGATGATCTTCACAGAAGTATTCAATATTCCGGCGGCTGTGGTCGGGACAGGACTCGGTGGCCGAGCTTGCCAGCTCGTCCTCGGCGTGACCAGAGTCAATCAAATTGTGGGTCCGTGTAGCTCGCAGCTTCATGTGTTGCAGTTTGCACAGCTGAAGTAGAAAATCAGCATCACTATTGGAATAAACAAGATTTTTATAAAGACTTTATCGGGACATAAACTTTTTTTAAAAAATCCAACTATACTTGTGAAGCAGCGCGGCATTTAGCCAGTATTTTTGAATTGTTAAATGTTGAAATTACTATTTGCTGTATATATGACGAAGTATGCATAAACTGTCTTCCCCACGATTCATTTGAATATGGTATTACGTATTAGATGTTTACAAATCTGCCTATTTCGTCAACTCATTGGGAAAAAGATGGTCCCACTATCAGGATACTCGAAATTTAACTGCGAGAGTCGGACAGATAACATATTTATTAATCCGCCATTCCGCGGTGTTGTCCGCCTCCAACTCTGGGCGGGGAAGGACATTGATAGCTGCATTATGCACATATACGTGTATGATGCATTTACGGAGCCCCGCAGGCGACATGGAATTTTATAATTCGTTCCCACGAAATAACAATTCGTTCCCTCGATATAACAATTCGTTCGCTCGAATTAACAATTCGTTCCCACGAAATGACAATTCGTTCCCTCAATTTAACAATTGGTTCCCTCGAATTAACAATTGGTTCCCATGATATAACAATTCGTTCCCACGAATTAACAATTCGTTCCCGAGGGAACGAATTGTTAATTCATGATGGGAACGAATTGTTAATTCGTGGGAACGAATTGTTAAATTGAGGGAAAGAATTGTTATTTCGTGGGAACGAATTATACGTCGCCTGCGGGGCTCCGTATGCATTTGCCTATCGATTCATCCGACAGCCAGACACCGCGACGGGGCAACTATACTATCAGGCGCGGATACAGAAATAATTGCAGGGGGTGGGGGTCTGTAATTAAAATTCGGCATAGCTGACCTCTGTGAGCGCGAAATCGTAAAGTAGGGGGGTCTGGGGGTCCTCCCCCAGGAAATTTTTAGATGCCAGATCGCCGCAGATGCGATTTCCTGACACCTAGGCCACTAAAAAAAGTCATCCAACTATTCGAGTATTGTAGATTTTCTTTTCTTTTTTTTTTGCCGGGAGCAGGGGGGTGTCCGGACCCCCTGGACCCCCCCCCCCCCCCCCTCCCCCCCCCTGTATCCGCGCCTGACTATATAAAATATACAGATGCGCACGACTGTGTAACACGTTTGAATGCGAGATATAAGAGAGATCTACCTGTAAATAGAACATGCAATGCTTACTGGACCCCCTGACTACAGAACACAGGATAGACATTGTCTATAACCGCACAGTTAGCCAACAAAGTATAAATGTACAATCACGTGCTCGCGTGTCAACACAAGCAAAACAGTATAATAACAGTGAACAACAATAACGGTCGCGAAATACTATATACAGTGGGACCTCTCTAGGCCGGACAGGCGTTTTAGTGGTGTCCGATTTGGAGGGGTTACACGGTATTCAGTGAGTCCAATAAACCGCCACAGACTGAGCGGGATAATGTAAACACAATAATGTAGCACGTTATATTATAGCGACCAGCCGCCGTGCTAATATGCAGGTAAAACAAATCTCATTATAAGTACAGGGTTTTGTTAAAGCATGTGTACCTAATCCGGCGCATCATACGAGCCCAACTACTATATAATGGGAAATGCAAATAAATAACCGCATATATGGTCGTGAAATAATATATACAGTGGGACCTCTCTAGGCCGGACGGGCGTTATCGTGGTGTCCAGTTTGGAGGGGTTCCACGGTATTCAATGAGCCCACCAAACCGCAAACAGAATAAGCGGGATAATGTAAACACAATAAGGCAACACGTTAAATTATAGCGACCGGCCGCCGGGCTAATGTATTGGTAAAGCAAATCTCATTATAAGTACAGGGTTGATAAAGCGTGTGAACCTAATACGGCACATCATACGAACACAAATACGATATAATGGGAAATGCGAAGAAAAAAACCACATATGTGCTCAAAAAGAAGTATATGTTTTGTGCACCCTACGGGCTAGTGTGTTGGTAAAGCAAATTTCATTATATGTACAGGGCTGCTAAAGCGTGTGTACCTAATACGGCGCATCATACGAGCCCAACTACTATATAATGGGAGATGCAAAGAAATAACCACATATATGGTCGCGAAAAAAACAAAAACAAAAATAATTATATATTCTGTGAGCCCACTAAACCGCAATAGAACAAGCGGGATAACTCAAACACAATAATGAAAAACTCTAAATGATAGCGACCGACCGCCGGGATAGTGTGTTGGTAGAGCAAATCTCATTATAAGTACAGGGTTGTTAAAGCATGTGAACCTAATACGGCACATCATACGAACACAAATACGATATAATGGGAAATGCAATATTGCTCGCAATATTGACGGTCGGTCTCTCAGGCACGCGAGCATGTGAACAATATTGCCTCACTAACCATGACCTCACAAAAAAAGGAAAATATATAGTAAAAAAAGGAGCACCAATGTGTAGACTAGAACATGTTACTAATGAAAACCTTTCTTTACAGCTTATATACTTATATTATTTATCAGCCTAAGTGTACATAAAATGAAAATTTTATTGCAGCTTATTACGTAAATACAGTGGAACCTCTGTGGGCCGGACGCCCTGGGAGGTTCCAGGGGTGTACGATTTAGTGATATCCCCGTGCCCGATAATTACAAAAGCCGTAGGCACTCAGCCCGGCCTCACATGGCACACATCAGCTAGCTGCATATTACTCATATTACAGGTACAAACACAATGTAGATACTTATGGCAAAATAAAGGCTAAAACGCTCTCAACAACTAATTGAAAACGGGCAGGCCGGATCAGTATCTGCAGCCACTAAAATACGAACGACAACAGGGTCACGTCATTCGAACGCACCCACAGTACAGTCACCTACGTAAACACCAGATCCAAATGGAAGTCATAGCACCATTCTGGGAAGAGGGCGGGGTCAACGTAATATATAGGCCTAGCAGCCTGTATGGAACACAGTTCCCGGCAGCAACGTGGTAACCCTTGGAAAACAATGAAATGAAAGAAAAACCTTCCACACAGGGATACCTAGCTGCCAACACGCCAGCTAGCCAAGCATAATATTACAGCCCTCACCCCCCCCCCCCCAAGCACAAGTACACATGCGTATGTGTATGTGTATGTATGTGTGTGTGTATATGTGTATATGTATATGTGTGTGTATATGTATATGTATGGGTACATGTATATGTATATGTATATGTATATGTGTGTGTATATATGTATATGTGTGTATATATGTGTGTGTGTACATCTATAAATATGGCTTGGATAATGGAAAACATCACATAAAAACATGGCGTGGCCCACAGTTGTCCATACAACAAACGGCACAGGGGGTGCACCATACCACCCCACAGCATCCTAGTCCCCGGGATGAAGTCTAAACAGACTACTTGATCCGGACTGCCTGTTTTCAAAACCTGGCCGTGGAACGTGGGTGTGCGCCTTGATGATGGATGCTTGGCCGCCGAATCTAGTTACATGGTGCGCTCCGCTGGGCGGGCTCGGGTTGACGACATCGCGGGCGACGGGCTCGGGGTGGGCCTGAGGACAGGGGACCCACGGGTTTATTCAGCGGTGGAGCCAGAGGATTCTCCTCACACCACCTAACCTCACTATACAACAACAACAACAACCGCGCCTTACGAGTCCTTTATTTGCCAACACAATATCACTATACGAAACATAAATAGATCTAAGAACCGCAAACAACTGTACCCAACAATAGGGCCACATGCGGGCATCACCACTTAATACAGACAATTGAACGTTGAATGTGGCGGCCGTGCACAGGACTACTGCGCGAAATTAGGTCACCAAATTGGTGGCCGCCAGCAGTAATCCAAATCGCACATTTGTCTCTGGGGCCCTAAGCCCGCGAACTGGTTCTACCCAGATTACACAGATTCAAATTCAAAATTCCCATTCGGCCCAAGTTTTTATTCCGCCTTTTGCGGACGGCGTGCAAGTCCATAGAGACAGTGCGGCCGTTAAACGTAAGCAAAAGAAAGAAAAGAAGACGACTATGTATGGCAGAAAATACACATGTCGAGTACACACTAATATAGCCTACTGAGAAAGTAAGTATTACATCACTCTTGACTTTGTCGCTCTGCGTGTGCTTTGAGTGATTATTATTTTCCCGATACTTGGTGGTCATTGAGCATGAATTTCATTTCGATAGTTATTCACATTCTTATTAAATCGAATGTCCCCCATTTACAGATTCTCTTTTAAAGCCGGTGCGGGGGCGGGTACATTAATGACATACTCGGTGACAAAAATGAAAAAGTGCAATACAACCGCAGTTATTATGTATGTGTTTCGGAAAGTCGTGTTCAGCGATCATCATCAGTTTGTCGACATTCTTTTGCAATTATAAGCACTGCTCTGGTTACTAGGTTAGCTCCCCTGGAGCTACCTAATATAGCAGTCGTAGAGATGGAATGTCAACTATTTCTACATTTAAAACTACCATTATGAGTATCGAGTTGGCACTGTTTCATTACTGAATTTTACTGAATTAGCACCTGTAAACTAAAGAATGAAGCGCACAGTCTGAATTATTTAATTATATATTTACATTATAGTTTTGACCTACTGTCCCATTAAACAATAGTTAACTGAACAGTCACCAGAGGTATCGCACCAGTTTAGTAGAAGGACACATCGCGGCCAGTATGGCGACTTCTGAGGCCATATTAAGTTAATTTATTGAATATCATCCGAATTTTGGGGGAAAATAGGGCGGTGTATGTGTCATATTTCTTTTTGTTTTATTAAAAGATGTTGTAAATAGTGTTAACAAACAATAATTAATGATTCATCTTCAACTATATTCAAATAACAAACAATCTGGCATTACTGTTTAGGGGCAGGGGCGGGTGGGGATTATATACTGTTAATTTTATATTGCCTGATGATCTCTGAACAGAGCCGCCGGACACACAGGTTGAAGTAACGAACAAAGGTATACATGTATATACATGCATTAAATATACATAAAAGCATCAATTAAGTGAGAGAAAAAAACTAACGTTTGTTTACTCCATCTTCTATCACATTAATGTGTATAGGAGGGAGTAAAGAATATTTTCAGCTTATTTATTTTCACTTATTGATGCTTTTTTGTACATTTCATGTATTTATAGACCATGGTCCGTCACTTGAATCTGTGGCCGGACACACACCACACCTGCCACACCGATTTTGTGTATTGACGTCATGTATTGAGGAAGCAACTGCTGATTAGATTCAGCCGTTGATTTATTTTTCGACACATTCTCTCTCAGACACAGAGAGTAGGATAGTACGTCATGTAACATTGGTTTATTGTCGTCGGTACAATGGTGTGGGTATTTGGTCAATAATATTTGTTGGTTTTCATACACGGTGAAACGTTTTAATAGTAAATTGAATCTGTTGATGTAGCTGGCTGTCAGACATCACCATTCTGGGTGTCTTCATAAATATTGAGTTAATATATCTATATTATTTGAATATATAATGGATTGATGGTGAACATCAATTTTAGTTGTTAGATTATATAAGTTAAATCGGAAGATTTTCGAGGGTTTTCAAATTGACTCACGTAGTACAACAACAATGGCGCATCCTTGAGCTCGCGCGAACTGTCTGATATGTGACACACATATTCCGGTGTTGAGTGTCATATCTGTCAAAATACAAACAAGGGTGAACTTTATTTGTATACTTGTTACTGATAATTATCAAAATACATGTAAAGTGTGCGAAGCCACGTACACTTACTGTATATTTTCCTCTGTAAATATACAGTACTGATTTTGGGATTTTCCATCTTCCTTACACATGAAATATGGGAAATATGGGATTTGACCATATTTTATTTTTGACCTAAAATTACTTTAGCGGATGATACGCCATTAAACATCATTATATAAACAAATAATACGTATCAGTAATCTTGTGGAGCTAACCTAATTTCAGTACTTTCAGTACTTAAAGGCACTGAACGGCTCAGTATTACAATTTTCCGATTTTTTCAAACACACAAACATGTTTGGCAACTGATTTAGTACACAACTAACATATACTGACTAATAGATACATCTCAAGTCTAGAGATTTACATCTTAATTGCAATGTGAAGACAACAAAAACTTGTGTTGTGTACCACTCAGTGCAAAATGTCAATATTGACAAATTAATTTCCGTAACCCAAAGGCTTCGGCTCGGAAGCGAGTCGATAAACTCCGGCTATCGGAATTCATCGGCCACGAATCAGGGAGTTGAGCAGTTGACCCGAGCGTCTATCGGAAAATCGATCGGACTTTGAACACGCACCTGCTATTTGTTTATCAACAAATATTGATATTTTCATAGACTACAAACTCATTTTTGTACCAAAATGAATGCAAACAGTTTCAAAGTGTGTGTAAATAGAAACGTGTTGGATTTATGTGTGGGAAAACCCAATAGGAGGCCAAATTCGGAAACTTGAGCCGTATAGGGGCTTTAAGATTTTTAGAACGTTGTGCCCAACCAACGAAAGAGTCACCGGCTCATAGAATCATGCAACTTGAAGATGCTTGATTGCGAACAAGGTGTTTAGCAAATCACATGGTGATTTTATCAGCATCGTGGCACATTATAATAACACAGTTTCACCCAACCCGAATGTTACTTGTATGTCGCCCTGCGTGACAGCCAGAACATTCGGGTACATTTTCAGCTAGAGTACTAGTCAAATAAATATGACTCGATCCGCTACGATATAACTTCGCTACTATAAGGGATCGACCCAGTAAGCGGACTGAAACCGCGGAATACCTAGCTGCACATTTCCGCTTTATTATGAGACAACAGGTTGCACTACAGTGGGGTCAGCGTGTAAGTGCACACACGAACGAACACGACAGGTTGAGTAGTATAAAGGGAGTCAAAATCATACCGCCTACGGTGGTATAATGTCCACCCCTCTATACTACCCCCACCACCCCCGAAAAATCAAAAAATTGGTTGAAAATGAAAATGTCTCCCTACAGCAAATTTATGAATTTTTGGAGAAAATAATTTTGGAAAGAGTGAGTCAAAATGATACCACCTCCAACCAAAAGTTGGTGGTGGTATTGAACGATAAAAAGTGGTCTTGTAGTCCCAATTATATTGGAAATCATTAATGCAATTTCAATGCGTACGCGCGTGATAGTTTATATTCCAACACCCCATTTTTATCCTCCAATATAGCTAATTTATTTCGCAGATCAACAACTAATTCTACCAGCTCTAGTCTACCACGTTCACCTTTAGCCACCTGACAGCGCAGTTGCTTATGTCTACAAAAGTCTTATGTCTACAAAGAGTTTGGGCACTAACGCATTTACAAGGGCATCTTGGGCATTGAAATTGTGGGGTGACACAAGGAAATGTTCTACGTCTCGATAGATGCCTTCGTAGATAGTCTTTACACGCAAAAGTCTTACAACAAGTCACACACTCCATTATATATATGTATTTTTATGTATATGTTTATATTCAATTGGACGTGAAAAAAACATGATGTCCAATTGAACAGATAAATTTCATAGGTTATATACAGAAAATATGATAACGCCAGAAACTACAGCAGAAATAGAAAGTTTGAGAAGAGAAGCCGAATCTCTAGGGATTACTTATAGTAAACAGTTGAGAGTTAGGGGGTTGATAAAGCTGATAAACGCCACAAGGAATGAGGCGTTTATGAAGCGGTTTACCCGCGCCCACAAACTAGGAGCCTTTAAAGACCTCTCACTAGCAGAGGAAGTTGGTAAAATAATTCAAAAATAAAGTATTGCGGGGTTAAGGGCTAATGTAATAAAACCTTCAAGTACCAATAATTTGTCCCAAATTAGACGCACAGGTGACCCAATACCAAATAATAAGAAAAAATCTATCGTTCGCGCGATAGTGGCAGAAGGTGAAGAAATATTGGGGGCTCATGATGAAACATTGGAAAAGGTAGAAAAGGGAAGATGGGTAGTTACATTATCTTTTCGTAAAAACATTGACATTAACGAGTCTGAAGGCATGTCCGATAAACTCGCTCCGTATCTAACAACCAATTTTTATTTGAGATATTCATATTCTTACAAGCGAGAACATATTTTATGTGTGTTTATTAACAATAGCATTAAGCCAATTGGCCCATGAAGCAAGACAAAATACAGTATGCAAGTGTGTTTAACAAGACAGCAGACAGGATAGGAACTATCTCACTCAGCTTTATAATTACATGTTTGATTCTCATTTACTGCAAAATAAATAGTATGTTGTTTCACTTACTAGTTCGGTTGTATTTCGTATTATGCTGCTATGATGTACTAGTTCAGGCTTTCGAATGGAATATTCAAAAGACAGATATACTACAACATGAGCGTATACGAATATGTACTAGCTGTGTGAGAATTATGTTACTGTCCTGTTTAATAGGTATGAACATAGTAATATTTCTACTTTAAACTTAGGTACATATATGTACATATATGTGCCAGTTTGATTACATGAAGACCACTTACTGTATCGGTTCTGTATTGCTGAAGATATTGGAGAAGGTAACATACTAATGGTTATACAGATTAGCGTTCCTTATTTCAAAAGCTTTATAAATATATTCGTACTAAATTTCGTACTATTTCAGAATTTTCGGACTTTATCAATTCTAAAATTTTTACCATATTAGGTCTGTGTCTGTAATACATACGTATATATTTTTTCATGATTTCTGCATACATGACACATTCTAATATAAAGTGGTATTCATCTTCTAATCTGGCACATACTTCGCATTTTCTATTTTCTATTTTCAACTTGAATTCCATTCCATCTACCGGATTCAATCGCCAATCGATGCGATGATACCTTAAGTCGAGCAAAAGCAGTCCTGAACTTCACAACTGTTATATCTTTTAAATAGTACTGCAGTTTAAACTCACAAACGTTTTTGTAAAATAATGCTCTACTTGAGTCGTTTATTCTGGATTGCCATTGCTGAACAAAAATATCGGATACACATTGCTTAAAGGTAGAAAGAAATGCATGTACATTGCCGACTCCTTGGTTTAACCAGACATGATAACAACCGTAGTTTGATAATAAAGCTCTTACTAAAGAAGCCCAGTTACTTTTGGTAGGCAAGTCAATAATATCGGTTAACATCATATTATAAATTTGTTTTCTATACTTATTTGTCGGCGTTTCAATGATTTTAAACCAGTATTTAATTATATGTATATGTCTTGCTATAATAAGTGGTGTACGGCCAAGTTCCCCATATATAAAATCATTTTGTGTACTTTTCTTTGCGCCTAATAAGGATTTGCAAAATTGTAAGTGTACTTTTTCAATTTGCTGTCCTGCAACAAAGCCCCATATTTCTGATCCATAACTCAATATCGGACTTATAAGTTTATCGAATAGTTGTAATCTATGCAAAGGTGTAATGTCTGTGAATTTATATAGGTATGAATTTAGTTTAAAAATAGCCTTTTGTGCCTGTCCAGCAAGAAGAGACTGTGTTTCCTTAAAGGAACCACCGGGTGTAAAAACAATACCTAAATACGTAAATTTTGTAACAATTTCTATTTCACTTCCATTGAAGTAAAAATGTAAATTTCTAGGAAGCATGCCACCTTTACATATGGAGGAAACTAAAAATAGAAAACCTACTAATATTTCACAAAAATCTCGGTGGTAGCGAACCACTATCATCAATGAAAACCGTTACAAATTGGTTGTCAGATAAGGAGCAAACACGAATAATGTCCGATAAAATAGACAGACCAAATACAAAGTGGAAGTTTGTAAGATGGGTAGAGGTTTTTGTAAAGCTAATACAGGGCAATAGGGGAATAGATTTGGGAATACAATCCAAAGAAGCGGCAGGAGGAGAACTTCCAGAATGGTTGAGGAATAGAAAAGGTATGTATTCTTTAGATAAGTATAATGACGACCTTTGTCTGTTCAGCTGTCTAGCTATGCATATGACAGGTAAAAGAACTGACAGATGTACAGAAAAAGCGAAAGAACTTAGTAAGCAATATTTCGATAGTAATGTGGTTTCACCAATTCCTTTTTCAGATCTGAAAAAGGTTGAAGAGTTTTTTAATATCGGTATAGAAGTATATCAACCGACACAAGGTGGTGTTTGGTGGTTGAAAAAGGTACCAGCGCAATATGATGCACTAGGTAATAAACCAATGACAATAGGACTGTTTAATAATCACGCATTTCTGATAAAAAAAACTTAAAAACCTATATAAAATGTACGCCTGCGATAATTGCAAACAGAAATTCACGAAAGCGAGTAATATGAAGAGACACGGACCAAAATGTATGAGAGGTGAGACAAAAGTAATATGTGATGGTAATTATTTAGAGCGCCCGCGTTCGTCGTTCGAGAAAGCGTTCTACCCAAAAGGTTCTAACAGTTATGGTGCGATCGATTGGATGTACTCTGTGGAAAAGCAGGAGGGAATTCACATTCACCATGAACAGTGTGGACACGGGGGTGAAAGATGGATTTTAGGGGCTCCAGTAGACCAATACCGTATATCAATATCACGGCTGTTACTGGCATGGGTGTGAGATTCATGCAAAGCATAAAAAAGAAGAACGCGCATCCACAATGAGAAGAGATAAATTTATTAGAAGCAAAGAATTCAACCTAGTAGTTATGTGGGAATGCGAATTTCAAAGAACGGGTAAAGACATAAAGATCGGTTGCGACACTACTCTTTATCCATATCAGATAGTATATGATTTTGAGGCGTATCTCAACCCACCTAATTCTAAAGAATTACTTAAAACACTAGGTAGTAGTTTAGAGTACGAAGCTGAGTACGTTCCGGTAAGCGTTAGTATAGGAGACAATTTCTCAGGAACAGTAACTCATATTTGTGATAAAGATCCTGCAAAACTTATAGAAAAATTCGTAGAAGATTTGAAAGTCAGGGGAAAAGCTATAAGAGAAGAAGTATGGTTGAGATATAGGTTTAATACAGAACATTTGCGTAAAAATCAAGTTACACAGATCGAACAGTGGATAGAGCAAGTACCGGTTATAGGTTTTAACAGTAGTAAGTACGATATAAACTTAATAAAGAAATACCTAGTAGGCGAACTGGCATCAACAACAAAGAAAGTAATGTTCGGAAAACGGGCAAACGCAAGAATATTTCTATTTACTCCAGAGTTTAGATTTCTTGATGTAATACTTTACCTAGGACCGGGTGTAAGTTACGATAGTTGGATAAAAGCCTACGACTGCAAAGGACATAAATCTTTCTTTCCTTATGAATGGTTCGATTCTCCAGACAAACTGGATTACCCAGAACTGCCTGATATAGAGAATTGGTATTCCAAACTATCGGGGAAAATGTTACTAGATGAAACAGGATTAAGTAAATGTCGTAGAATTTTCGAAGAAAATAATATGAAAACTTTCAGAGATTGGTTGAAATATTATAACGATTTAGATGTAGCACCGTTCCTAGAAGCGGTGGAAAAAATGTGTGAATTTTATAAACACAGAGGTGTGGATATTTTGAAAGATGCGTTTTGTAAAATAGTTTTATCTGGAGACTGGTTTGGGTTTGCGGAGGTGGATATAGAAGTTCCACACAACTTAAAAGATAAGTTTTCTGAAATGTCCCCAATATTTATAAACAGAGAAGTAGACGTTGAGGAGGTTCCAGAACACATGATAAAATATTTGGAAGATACTGGCAGAACAAGAGGAAATGGAAGGAAATTAGTGGGATCGATGAACGCCACTAAAGTATTGCTGTACGGACCGTTATTGAAATGGTATTTAAAACACGGTCTAGAAATAACGGGAGTTCATCGTGTTATAGATTATATTAGTGGAAAACCATTTAAATGGTTCACAAACGAAGTTACATCCGCAAGACGAACAGGCGATGTAGAACCATATAAGAAACCTGTAGTGGATATAATGAAATTATTAGGAAACTCGTGTTGTGGAAAAATGATAGAGGTAACGGAGAGACATTTACATACGACATATACACAAGACGAAACCTGTGTTGACAAAGCATTACGATCTGCATTCTTTGATGATTTGGAAGAGATAGGAGATGCGTATGAAATATCTTCCCGAAAACCCCGGTGCTCAGCAAAGAGACCATTCCATTGTGGAATAGCGGTTTATCAACTAGCTAAATTGAGAACGTTGGAATTTTACTACGAATTTCTAGACAAATACGTAAAAAGAGAAGACTTTGAATTAATACAGACGGATACGGATAGTATGTATATAGGAGTTAGTGGAAAAACCATAGAGGAATTGATTAGACCTAACTTACTAGACGAGTTTGAAAAAGAAAAAAATAAACGGTTGGCTTGGAATAAGTGGAGTGAAAGAGAGCCCGGGCTTTTCAAAATGGAATTTAGTGGAGATAGAGCGATAGCGCTATCTAGTAAGTGTTCATTTGTAGAAAAAATTAATTCTATTAACAAAAACTCTGCGAAAGGAATGTCCAAGAGAACAAACAATTTAAATTGGGATAGATATAAACGAGTACTTTTGAGAGGACACCTCTTATATATTCGGGAAAGAGCCTCGGCCACCTCCTTAGACTCTTTAGTGACCAACGGCTCAGCCCCCTTATAACGACTCGCTACGTCAACGATTGTCAGTGCGTACTTGTACGTTTTGCGACCGACGCGATCGTGAGGGAGAAACAGGAGATCCGCTTGGTGAACTTGGTTCGGCACCGGCACATCGAATTTCGGGCGCGGAATATTGTGAGACGCGGGTAAATAGATCTGCCAGATGGCCTGCTTCTTGAGCCATTAATTGACAGCGTTTTCTGAAACCTTGGTCGCCGCCGCGAGGTTCTTGATGGCCGCGAGTCCCTTCCAGTAGCCGCGGGGGCTGTAGTATGTGTTTGCTAGCTTGCGCGCTAGGTGAACCGATAGTTTGGTATCAAGTTTGCGCTTGTTCATAGTATGCGCAGTATTCTAATTGATCGGACAATCTCCAACATGCCCTCACCAGATCGTCCGGTAACTGCGTCGTTAATAGTAAACCTTTGTTGGAAGTTTCGCTGCAGCCCCAATCGCGATTGGGTTGGAACAGGAGAGGGAATTCTGGGGAATCTAACTCGGAGGAATCTAACATCCGCTTTGCGAAAAGGGTGGCCGCTTTTTCGTCCTCGCGCTACGTCTCGAGAGAATCTCGGGCCAGGCGAATCATACTCTTTGCACCAGGTAAACGGTGTTTAAGGGCCGTGTAGCCTACATCGATCATAGCAAAATAAAGTTCGTCAACTAACATCGTTCTATATATATATATATTTAAAAAAAAAAAGTTTTAAAATAATTATTGCTTATTTCAATCTTGATTGAATATATAGTAGCTGGCGAGACCCACCACACCCATTCCCACGACGATGAACGCGATCTCGCGGTCTTTTTGAGACTCTGACGGTACATAGAAATCTGAAAGTTGGGGCTCGGGATTCATTGGATTGAGACTTCTTTGCGGATATGCCAGCGCGTACTCGCGGTTGGCTTCTTCAACGTTCCGGAAAGTTTGCGCGTCGTGATTCTCGCGGCGAAGCTCTTCGCTGATCCAGTCCAGATGTGCGGTTCGTTTTTTCGACCATGCTTCCTTTGCGCTATTGAGTTGTTCTACAGCTAAATCGTGACGCTTGCGCTCCTCATCCACGTTCGAGCTTCTCATTTTAGAGAATATAAAGTTGCTACCGCTGAACGCCAATGCGTTTACAAGCGCACCACCTACTATTACTGCGATTGAAGCCATTTATTTCCATATATTAACAGGTAGAATTCCAGCTTTAATTAGATAATCTCGGGTCCAAACTGCGGCCGCTACATCTAAGGTCACGAGCCCTACGTCTCTCACAGTAAAGTCCAATTTGGGAGCGGCCCCTCGAGGGCCATCTTTGATAGCCGAGCATATCCGATACTGAGACCCGATATCACCACGGCGTGATAAAGCGCATTCACTATCATTTTATCATCGTGTTCAGCCATTATAATTATTGCATATAAAAGGGATCGCGTTTAATGTTTAAATGGGGCGCATCCAATTGCGATTGGTGTTTCGAAACTTTCTTCGGAACCGCATCCAACAGTGTTGGGGGTTGTTTTTCCAATTTCAACCTTGTTGATGATTGGTGTTATAGGGGGTACCTGTTGTTGAAACGGTAAAGCACATACAGGGTGACCACAACCGACAGACCACCACCAACAACCCACGGGATGATTTTCCAATCAGGATTGGGAGTTGGAGCAATCGTTCCAATTCGTGAATTGGGGGAGAAACAGCTACCATCGGGTGTTTTACTGCCTCTGTCTCCGATTGCAACGACCGTTTGGCCTCTCGAAGATCGGTGAGTATTTTATCTTGTTTAGTTTTTCGTGTGGCAGCCGCTGCTCGCCCAGCTACCTGTCTTTTTGGATTTTTATGTCGTGCAATCGGGGATTGTGGTTCCGTTGGAGGATCAATCGGGTTCAACCCCAACCCTGTTGGAGTTGGTGAAATCTGGTTCAACAGTGTTGAAGCAATCGGGGATTGTGATTCCGCCACTCTCGCAGGTGTGTCTTGTGTCATCATTTATAATATTAATATTAGGGCTTATAGTTAGTGGGCATATGTGTCCAAATTGACAATGTTTACCCGTGGTCAACGCGGTTGTCAGCGGAGCTAAGTACATTCCAAACTTGTGATAAATTGAGCAGCAGGCTGTTCTAAGAGTGTGTCCTATAAACGGGTCAGTCTCTAGATCGCGAATCAACCCCGCGGTGTCTGGTAAGGGAGAAGTACACTAACGGTGGTAGCGTACAAATGAATAGCCGCCGATCCAGAGTCTTTGTCATCTCCGCACCTAATTTGGATTCGTATCGCGCATACATTTTATCGACCTCCACATCTGACATCTTATCCACCTGACAAACTGAGAGACGCCTACCGAGATAATGCTCCGACTGTCCCCCAGCAACCAGCGCGGCTAGCCGCTCGCGTCGCGCCGCGTTTTCATTTTCATTCGTGCCGACAGGTGTTGCACTCAACCCAATACCAACCGCCGTTGGAGTTGGAGTTGAACCCGATTGCTCTGTCGGGATCAACGGAGTTGAGGTTTCAGTTCCTCCCAATTCTCGATTGGAGTTGGGGATAGTCGGCGTTGAGGTTTCTTCCATTAGCTGATCGAGAAGTTTGTCGCAGTTCATTATTGCTAATTTTCTTAAAATTAATTTTACTATTCTGACAAGTCTCATAAGTCTAACATATTGCCAAGAGCACCACCCGATACTTATGATCACCGTTATGCTCGCAACAAAGCTCGCAGCGGAGCAACAAATTGTTAACATTGTTAACCATTTTTCAGCATTTGTTCAGCATTTTGTTAAGCATTGTTCAGCAATTGCTTACTCCCCCCTTTGCTAATTAATTTTATAATTAATTGTTAAGCATTGTTCAGCATTTTGTTAAGCATTGTTCAGCAATTGCTTTGTAATTTTGTAAAATAATTTTGTGCTTACTCCCCCCTTTGTAATTTCGTAAAATAACTTTGTGCTTACTCCCCCCTTTTCTAATTAATTTTATAATTAATTGTAAAACATTGTTCAACATTTGCTAATTAATTTTATAATCAGCTGATTACGATATTGACATGGATGAAATCGGCAGAGACGATTACCTCGATGGTGATGATGATGATGATGACATCGATGATGACATCGACATCGATGACGAAACTACATTCATAGAGACGCCAGCCGGCGATGAAATAGGTGCCGCTATCAACACCGTTGCTCTAAGTCGGGAATTAGTCAAGTCAGCTGTAGACGACTACTACAACAGTTTGGCAGAAAAAGGTGTGGTCCCATCTGTCGGCCGCGACTACTCCATTGTTCGAATTGAATAAGTACGGTAGGTTGCGACTAAAAGCATCAAATGTCCCGATCGTCAACATGAAGACCGGAAAACCCCTATCGCTGAACACCATTGCTGGAAAACGGGGCGGTGGCGAAATCATGAAGAACGAACTAGGATTCGTAGATTGGGCGCGTGGTAAAACAATTATGCCGCCCCGCGCTGTAGAGACCCTACATTCTACAGACGAAACGATGGCGAAGACGGCCGCCGCGATAGAAACTGTCGATATCAGCGAGGTCCCTCGTGTAGCCACCGACGCTATTCACACAATGGAGCTCAGCGAAAGCGAGATAGACGGAATACTCAGGACGATGAATGACCCACTGTTACCTCTTCGCGAACTCCGGAGACTCGATAAGGCTATGCAAACAGTCCGGGGCGAATTGGTCCATAACCTCGCCAAACCTCACGGCGGCGTGGATTCAATCATATCGCGCTAGAAGAAAGGAAACTGGAGGAAGCCCGTGGCGATAGAGAATCTACCGAGCGGATCACCGAACGACTGCGGTCTTTGTGGGATGAAAGAGAAGCTCGCTTAGAGGCTGCATCGGCTTGCCGTGAGGCTCTCCGCACCCAAATAAGTCGGATCCGCGAAACAATCTCGAGGGTTCTGCACGAGGACACGACACTCGGTGAGCGTCTTCGCAGTCTGTTCAGAGAGCAGGGCATCACAATAGTGAGCATCGTCACAGCTTTCGGCATGATTATATCGACCATAGTTTTAGCTTTCACTGGTGGTGCGGCGCCACCACCCGCGCCAGCACCCACGCCAGCACCCGCGCCATCATCCGATGGAGCTAAGGAGTGGGTAAAAAAAAAAACTAAAAGCCTTAGCCAATCTCCTGTCTAAATTAGCTGGAAAGGTGACTGCCGCACTGCCTGGGTATCGTTTCTTACTTGTTATCTATATTATCAAAAACAGCCGGATGGCTTGCCAAAAATACTTGGGCTTTAATCGTGGCGATCGCCGGTCTCCTACTATTCTTCGCCACCAATCGAGATTGGAAGTTCCTAAAACCAAAGTGCGAGTAGTTCTATCGCCATGAAGGCAACGACGAGCCCAAATTTCTCCTCCTCGTGGGTTGTTCTTCCAATCTCGATTGATGTTTCCGCTCCTGTTCCAATTCGTGAATTGGGGGAACTTGATGGTGCATCCAATTCGTGAATTGTGGTACTGGGGTGGGTGTATCCAATTTGTGAATTGGGGGTTTTACGTAATAAGTTCCATCTACAACTCCCCTCCCGACCGTCTTGGGGGGGTGGAGCTTGATAATACCCGTGTTCACCTTCCCGTTGTGGCAGATTTTTTGATTGGCGGTGGCGATTATGATCTGATTATTGTAACCGTCAACCGGGTCGTCTCGTAGTATCATATTGCTCGGCGCCATATAAAGACCTATTCCAAATACGTAGTCTACTGGGGTGTGGGCATTCTGCAAAACGTCTTGATACCGATTGGTCGCCTTCTCCAGGTCCACCTTACCTGAGATGGCGACCTCTACAAGTGCCAATAATTGTTTTTGCGCGTCAAACGCCGTTCCAACTCCTATTATAGCACTGAGAGTTTGCGTCTGTGAGGCGAGGATTGCCCAGACATATGTGCGAATGGAGTCGTTGAGGCGGGTAACCCCGCCCTGCGTAAATCCAGTGCTTTTATCTAACATAAATGTGGTCCACGCATTTCGCATCTGTGGAGTATCACCCAGGTCTAGGTATTCCACGTGGGCTACTTTAGTAGGTAGCCAATGACAATAACCATCTTTACACGCAAGATCTCCAAGCACTTCATCACCGAACGTCATCGTATTCAACTTATAATTATATTTAGTCCATGTTGCCATTTTTCTAACTGGTGGTGGGGTAGCTCCGCGAGCACTCCACAACCCTGAGAAATATACAGGGACTTTCTTAAGATGCTCACCACTAACTAGGCCTTTAAGGTGAACTAACCCTAAACTGTTGGTTGGTGTGTCTATTTTCTGTCTCCAGTCCGCGTCTTTTGGTACCCCAAATTCGTTACACAACCTTTCGAACGCCTTACGGTCGTATGTGCTGGAAATGGGATTCCAGCCGTCGTCTTGAGGCATTGGAATACCTAGTTCTTTGAGAATCCTCCTAATAGTGTAATACACATGAAAGTTGTAGACACTTCGGAGCATGACATGCTTACATATCAGATGGTCTTTATGTGAAACTCCGGCTGTTGCGCACCATACAGCGAAATTTAGCTGGTTCTACTATGTTCGAGGGTTTTACTATGTGAAGGATGAACAACAAGTAGGGGTAAAGCTGCCTCCCGGACTGTGGAGTTTTAGGCAGGTCAAAGATTTTGTCACCTCAGAGCTTGACGGTAAAGTCAACCTCACAGTATCGAAGGCTACCGGGCTCACAACAATGACCATCGGTCCAGATAGTAAGGTAGTGATCTCCCCGATGCTTAGGTATTCCAACTCGGTTTTTAGGAGTGGAGGAACCATACTCCATAAATAAAGGAGTGTTCGTCTCGGGTGAGTACGTCGGCGATAACCCGGTGGACTTCGCCTTCACGAAAACTCTCAGGGTGCACTTGGATCGGGTGAACACATCGTACAACATGGTAGACGGATCCCCCAGCACATTACTGAAAACCGTGCAAGCCAGCGACTGTTTCTTTGGGGAGACGGTGACCTTAGACTTCCCACACCCCGAGATGAAAGTTTTGGAAACGGGACACATCCACGAATTTACGGTCTCTATTTTTGATGATCAAGCGAGAAAGTTGAATAACTATTACCCGATTTCGGTCGTTCTCGAAATTTCCAATTGAGTATAGGTGCCCCAATATTATAATTAATTTAAAGAAAATTATTATGAGTATATACGGACCAGGTAGTTCTTCCAATTCCAATCGCGATTGGGTGACAGATTCAAAGAATTTGGAACCGGCAGATATTGGATACCAATCCAATTCGCGAATTGGATGACATTGGCGAAAGAAATTCAGATTTTAGGTTGGATAATATCGTCGCTATGCAGGATATTTTAGTTAGAGAATGTGAAAATAGAAAAAAATATGCTAAAAAATATAAGCGCGTTGCAAATTTAGCAGAGGCATCTAGTACGGTTCTGGCAGGTTTATCTGTAATGAGCGGTGCGGGGGACTGCTGCAACGCTATCTACAATTGTAACAGTTCCAATTGCTGGGGTTTTGAGTTGAATTACAGTTTTAACTGGAGTACTTTGTATGGTAATTAGGGTGGCTGGTGTAAAACTAGGGAAAAAAAGAAGAAAACATGATAGAATATCCGTTCTCGCGAGGTCTAAGAAAAATAGCATCGACGTTATCGTGTCCAAAGTGTTGGCCGATAATGAAATGTCAAATTTAGAGTTTGAATCCGTGGTGGAAGAAATGGGGAGATATGAAGAATTAAAAAATGATATTAGAATCAAATCGCGCGCCACCATGTCCAAGATTGAGAGTACTGATTGGGATAAAATTAGGGTAAAACTTGAAAATAAAGTCGGAGGAAATGTTATAGCACCACCATTCCGAAATTGTGATATTTTATAATTTTGTAAAAAATATTAATTAATTTTTTATAAAATTAATTATATTGGTGCAGTAGACAATTTAAACAATTTAAAAAAAGTTTTAGGTCCCACCGAGGCTCGAACTCGCGCCCGCAAAACCCTTCTGGGCCAACCCGGCTAGCCACCTTCTTTGTTCTTTCTCTTTCTCATCTCATCTCATCTTGTCTTGTGGCTAGCCGGGTGTATAGCTACCCGTACAGTACATCCCCATCTATCGGCTGATCTAGGAATCGGTGTCGAAATTCTAGGCAACCTTGGAAGTGCCTGCACGGAAGCACTGAGCGCTCATTTTGTATCAAGGGGTGTCCCCCAAGACAAATTATTGTTGTTAATTTTACATATATTAAGCTAAAACCGTGTTGTGCAATACCAAATATTTACTTATTTTTTTGTTTTTATATATAACAAGTTCGTTTTTATTTAATAATATAGGTTATAACGTTCTAAATTATTAAAAGTAAAATTAGAAAAATAAAAAAACATGCCAACCAATCAGAATGTAAGAAATACTTCCGGAATATCGATAGCGGGTTGCCACATTCTCGGCTGTACTGAATACACACCCTCGTGTGTGTAGTATATATTACAGTGTGTTTGTTTTCCATCCCGGAAGATGTAATCGTGTAAATCTCTCTAAAATGGATACTTAATATGCATGTTCATAACACGTGTGATTGGAACATTGTCGTCTGCTTGGTGTTTGTGATTACAACATAAATTAATTAGTAGTGTTTTTTCGGGCCAATAATAATTTTTCAATATCTTTATAAGTGATATCGTAGAAATGTACATCCGTAAACGAATCGTTGGGTTTTAACAATTTTATATAATACACCTTAGTTTCATATCTGATACGCATTATTCTTCTTAATGTTTGTATTTGCCTCTTGTATAGTTCACATAATTGTCGGTATAATATTGTAAATGCAACGTTTTTATCGGAGCGTAATAAATTACGCTGATATTTCATGTATTCTATATTGTTTAGTGTTTTCAATTTATAGAATTTATATATAGGACTATAACCCCCGTAAGCTTCGTAAACTTCTTCAACACAGGCATTATAAGCTTTCAATTCACATTGTATTTTATTATCCATTTTGTTATAATTCCAATATAATTGGTAGTGTTTTTCTGTTCAATTTGACGTGAAAAAAACATGAGGTATTTATGACACCAATATAATTGGACCACAATACCACTTTTTATCGTTCAATACCACCACCAACTTTTGGTTGGAGGTGGTATCATTTTGACTCACTCTTTTCAAAATTATTTTCTCCAAAAATTCATAAATTTGCTGTAGGGAGACAATTTCATCGTTAACCAGTTGACATTCTCAAGGTGTGTGACCCAAGTAACTGACCTGGAATGGTCCAACTAATTTTCAGACCAATCAATTGTTAGAAAAAAGCATTTAGATCAGTTCATTCATAAACAAATGGGTGTTTCCTAATGATAAAAGGATCATTATGAGCCGGTTCATCTGGATCTACATTGTTTGCAAACACCAAGAAAGAGGTCTGTGGTGTGGAAATGGTTAATAGTGGTGACCAGGTAGAACCAGTACCTCACAAGTATTGGGAGAGGGTGACGGGATCGTAAACACAGCTCTACATTTTATTCCACTTACAATAGCCTGATTTGATACCAGATCCATTGTTAGCTAGATGTGCTACATGTATACGAAACTACAACTATTTCTGGTAATATACATGTGCTTATCATTGTATTTATGAGGTGGCAAGTTAATATATATATATCAACAATCGGACCTGTTACCTGGATATGTTATAATGAACAGTAACTATTTCTGGTACCACAAGGGGTCCGTTTCACAAAGCTTCGTACAACTAAAAAGATCGTAAGTGCAAATTTTGAATCATCTGGAAATTTTAATACATGAATTTACATCAATAAATGCAAATCCAATAATTGTTTACAAGAAAACGGTGTTAATGTGAAATTTACAGACTATCGTAATTCTGCACTTACGAACATTTTAGTCATACGAAGTTTAGTGAAACGGGCGCCAGTGTAATAACTAATCATATTGAATTTATGATGTCATGCATGTTCACCATTATATTTACGGCGTGGCAAGTCAATAAATATACTTTACAATCAGACCTGTAGCCTGGATGTGTAACAATAAACCATAACTATTTCTAGTATTACGCTACAGTAGTGTAATACATAATCATATCGAAGTCTAGTTGATGCCATAGGTATTCAATATATTTATGAGGTGGTACGGGGCGCCATGCAGGACAGGTTAATTATGTGTACAAAATTGAGTTTTGTAACACTAAAAATCACAAAATTCAATTCTGTGTCACAAAATTCAATTCTGTGTCACAAAGCTCAATTCTGTCAATTCTGTGTCACAAAATTCAATTCTGTGTCACAAAATTCAATTCTGTGTCACAAAGTTCAATTCTGCATACGTTTCGTATACAAAATTCATTTTGTTATAAAGGATTCAATTTTGTAAGACAGAATTGAGTTTTGTGAAGAAAATTCAGTTTTGTGGGACAGAATTCATTTTTGTCCACAAAAATTAGTTTGCGTAGGATAGTCTATGTCATCTCTACGTTGATTGGTTTAGATCGGTCTTAGTCCATTTTACTAGATGGTGGGGTACACTTGCAGGTTTAAATATTTCAATGCGAAAATATAACCCAATATATCAATATTATACTTCTTTATGGACAGTTATTTTGGTTATATTATGATTACAAATGAGTGGTCACACCATATAAGCATATATACTTTGAAGGAGAAATAAGAAAAATATTCAGAATTTTCCCTCAATTATGTAAACAGGGTCAAACATAAAGTAGCCGGGACATAGCTAGACATGAGAGCATGCCCATATATAGAGAATACCAGGCTAGTGTATTTTGATATCAAGTTTATCAGGCAAGGCTAGGAAACGCGTAGGAATTCCGAGGCTTGCCAAGGAATTCCTACCGTTTCCGAGCCGAGCCTGATAAACTTGATATTAAAATACACTAGCCTGGTATTCTATTTATCAGGTAACGTTTTATGCTCGAAAATGACATTAGATGACGTCATATTCTAACAGTAGATCTAACCTTGTGAAGCAATGGTATTGGATCTGTGTCTACTAGTTGCGAAGTTACGTGTTCGCAGCTATGTGTCTACATGCATTATTTACAGTATACACCATCTTAATATCCATGGTATCTACACAAATACTACAAATGGTTTCCTCAAATGGCCCAATACACACATTATGTTTATAAACACAGACAGCAGTCAGAACACAGGCCAAAGCGCGTGTATTATTGATTTAACTGGGGCAGATGTACCTTGCGATACACACTAAATGACGTCAGTACTCGCGGGAGATCTACATGTACATGAATTATGTGTACAATTATAACGCAAATGAGTTTAAATACGAATGGGTTTGTCAACGTTTGACTGTTTGGAGATAGTTGAAGCAAAATGGCAGAATGAGAAATGAATCATCGGCAGAATGAGAAATGAATCATCGACATTGAATGTGTAGATCGGCGACCGTGACCCATTTCTCCAGTGCAGTTTCTGACCAATGGTAGTCCTTCTTACATGCGTGTGCAGAATTTACAGAATTGAATTGTGTTACACAGAATTGAATTTTGTGACACAAAAGTGAATTTTGTGACACAGAATTGAATGTTGTGACACATAGGCTTCTACGTTTGGTCGGACACGACCTCGATCATCGTATCAAAACAAAATAACATGTTTAAAATCACGTAATTTTCTATGGGATCTGGAACGGGTCTGTTAGCGATCTATTGTTTTTTTTTCATACATAATAGTTTAGAAATATATGTCTCTCGCGTCCCTATGATCCAACTCTTTGACGTAGAGAGACACACTTGAAATATTTTGCCAAATGAGTTGTCAAATCCATTGTAACGCTCCGTGAAGAAACACAATGGCCTGAATGGGCCACTGGCCGATCGATTGACGGCCAGCTATTTACGCTTGCGCGAAAATGACGTCACGATCGGAATTCCCAAAACCTCCTATAATAAAGTAAATGGTGCCCTTGGTTGAGGGGAATATTGTGGATTATCGCGAGATAATCGCCAATATCCCCCTCAACCAAGGGCACCATTTATATAATATGAGACAAAACTATTATCATAAACTCACATAATAAAGTGTGCATTAGCAACATTCTTAGTCACTCTCCACGAAGGAGAAAATAATCAAAGAACGTGTCGTATGCAAATTTGGAAAATACTACTACTCCGTCATAATGCTTATGTAATGCAAGGATTTTGTTTTTGTATAGTAGCTATGTCTCTGTGTTATGTAATGTAATTATAGTTATGTACTCAGAACAACGAAATACCTTGCGATACCAGAGTACTAACCTTGCATAGTCGTTCCTCACATTCGAGGCAGTAGGTGACCGACTGCACCCGGTTGTCGTCGTACAGGCAAGGGTCACAGGGCGAGTCGACCTTCTCGTCGTTGCCCATCACATTCTCCCGCTTCGGCGTTAGTTCTATCCCGCCTTCCGCCATCACGTATGTCCCAATATTCTGTTAACACTTTGAACTTTAAACCTCACTACTACGGAGACGAAAATTGTCATCTGCTGTTTTTAATTTTTGCCATAATTCTTAGCAAAAAAACCTGTTTTGACAGGTTTTTGTCGAGACATATTGAAAATAAAACATTTACAGCAGGCGACAAAATTTTAATCCAGCGTACTAAGGTCGTAAAGTCGTACGCCCACATTTGCAAACACTGTAGATGCCGATAACGCGTTAGCCAGTTCAACCCTATCGGCCGTAAGCCAACATTTGCAAACACTGTAGATCCCGTATAGTAACTGTTAACCATTTCAACCATATAGGCCGTAAGCCAACATTTGAAAAAACTGTAGATCCAGATGAGCCGACTCGTAACGAACCATCTCACCAGGAACTGCACAGTTAATCGGTCTTTTCAAATTATAAACAATTATTCCCCATATTAGTATTTAATATTATGAAATAGTCCAAGAATTACCATGAATATGGCTATGCCAGTTATTTAGAGATGAAATGGTTGAGCTGGTATTCAAATATATTTATAGAAACCCAATACGTATGTGAAACAAGCTGCCGAAATAAAAGGTATGTAACCCGTACCTGTGGTATAATACCATTATATTCTATTAATCCTTAGACCGCTACTCACAACAATTGTCGTCTGCTGTTGATTTTATATATTGCCTTATTTATCAATAAAAACATGATTTGAAAGCATATTGTAAATTATTCTAAAGTGCTGTCAAAGCATGTTTTTATGATAAAAATGGAAAATAGAAAATAAACAGCAGACGACAAAAAAATAAGATAGCGGTCTAAGGGTTAACATCTCTCGATTGGTGCGCGTACCCGGAACGAAATGCAGCAAGTAGTAAATGTATACCGGAATTTCACAACCGCAAAAACAGACGTTTACACCACTTATTATTTATGGTAATATTATCCTGTATATCAGTGTACAAGTGATAAGTATGCGTATCATAAATCGGGCAGCCGACAAAAAAACAGAACTCGTCACATGCCACCAGTATACACCAGGGTCATCATGGGCATCTTGCACAGTGAGGACGCTTCAGTGGTACGGACATGGACTTTATTTTTATGAATTCGTTCCCACTAAATAACAATTCGTTCCCTCAATTTAACAATTCGTTCCCTCGAATCAACAATTCGTTCCCACGATATAACAATTCGTTCCCTCGAATTAACAATTCGCTCCCACGAAATGACAATTCGTTCCCTCAATTTAACAATTCGTTCCCTCGAATCAACAATTCGTTCCCACGATATAACTATTCGTTCCCACGAATTAACAATTCGTTCCCGTGGGAACGAATTGTTATTTCGTGGGAACGAATTGTTAAATTAAGGGAACATTTAATATTTCGTGGGGAGGAACTGTTAATTCGTGGGAACAAATTGTTAAATTGAGGGAACGAATTGTTATTTCGTGGGAACAAATTAATACAAAAAACCTAATTCTACGTCCCCTGCGGGGCTCCGTACAGTGGCAATATATTCGCCTGCTTACATCAATGATCCTGCAGTACTTCATTATAGGAATGAATGGTCTTTTTGTGGAATTTATCGGGGTATAAACTTGGAAAAGTCGCGGGAATACTGGACGAAGCTATACAAAATTACAATTTTCGAAAAAAAATCAGAAAAAAAAAATGTTTGCACAGTTTTTGCCCATTTTAAAATAATTTTTTTAAATTATTTTTCGAAAATTGTAATTTTGTTAAGGCCTTGTCCAGTATTCCCGCGACTTTTCCAAGTTTATATCCCCGATAAATTCCACAAAAAGGCCATTCATTCCTTATAATTCCAGCATTTGAAATAAATTCATCAAGAAAATGTGTTTATTTTCCGTTTTCTTAAGAATTATTTTAACTGCGCCTCACGGTTACGGAACGTAGTTCGGCGTGGGAGTTTACTGGGATATCAATTTTGGACAGAGACTTGCTATGGGCCAATCAAATGTTACGGAATTGTGTAAATATTTTTGTGCTGGAATTATTAGCAATTGGCAGATAGCGTATGCCCTGATGAGGCTGCGGATATGCGTGGATTGGTCTGGGGCTATATCTACCGTCGTGCTTAAAGGTGGGTTCCCTCAACTTATCTAAAAATAAATATTTACGGAAATTAAGCGGGTGCCCAATTGTATAACTATTTCACATGTTTTTAACATCGAAAGTGTCCTTCTTTACACAATATTTCAATTTCGTGTCGGTAGTGGTGATCACCAGTGTATGTACATGTGAAGAATGATGATTAATTTTAATCATTTAAATAAATAATGTGTATAAACTATAATTACGACTGCTGTCGATATCTTTTTTTATAAAGTATAATTATTGTACACCAGAAAATGCATTGTACGAATAAATATTGATTTCCGTTGAATAAATGTTGATTTTTGAGAAAACATTTTGAGAAAACGCGAGTATCTCCCCTGACCTCAAAATTATTCAAATCCGTCATTCAAATAAGGCTAAATAATGCCAATAAATGTACCAGGTAATACAAATTAATTGCTATTTGTGTATATTAATGACATATATAATGGTTGAAACAATAACAGATAATTCCAGCACAAAACTATTTACACAATTCCCTAACATTTGATTGGTCCGTTGCAAGTCTCCGTCCAAAATTTATATCCCAGTAAACTCCATGCTGAACTACTTTCCGTAACCGTCAGGCGCAGTTAAAATAATTCTTAAGAAAACAGAAAATAAACACATTTTCTTGATGAATTTATTTCAAATGCTGGAATTATAAGGAATTAATGGCCTTTTTGTTGAATTTATCGGGGATATAAACTTGGAAAAGTCGCGGGAATATGGACGAGGCCTTCCGGCCTTCGTCCAGTATTCCCGCGACTTTTCCAAGTTTATACCCCGATAAATTCCACAAAAAGGCCATTCATTCCTATAATAACCCCTACAGTACATCCTGATGTGCGGGGCCACATCTTTAAAGCTGTAAATTTTGACATTTTACATAAAGTTAATGTTCTCGGTATGAGAAACATATTGGTGCAATGTTATGCTAACATTTTCACCAGCCACTATATAAGGACCTATCATACATGTTTACACAGCGGAACCTGTATAAACCCGACACATAGAAAATACAAGCCTATTTACTTTTGAAAGTGCAGTTATATATCTGTTAATAAAGTATGTTCATGATTCCAAATCACAGACACATTTTGGATTAGTCCCATGACTGACGCTGCCCAAGATTTCTTGCTATAAAAACAAGCCAATTAACTGATTTTTTAGTAATAGTTTATTTATTTAATGGTATTTAACAGCCTGCCAACAGCTTATGTCATGTAATGCAGAGTTAACGGGATCGAAACCCGTATTTCACCTGCACGGATGTGGTAGGGTATGGTGGGATGACATGCAGTGGGTGGGATCTCAAAATCAGTACTGAATATTTGCATACACATACTAGTATCCTGATCTGGTGCCAGGTCCTCACCACACCAGTCACTTTGCCTCAATAATAATTAACTAATAAATGTAAGAAATATGTAACACAAATGGATGTACCCCTAAAAAACATTAACGCAAACGTCTAAGTCATTTGACCTTGACCTTTGCCACAGGGGCCGGATGAGTGGGCAACAAAATGAAAATATGGATGATGAATAATAAGCATAATGCAATTTCAAGCCAATCCGACTTACGGTTACAGAGATAGAAGTCACCCGAAAACTTTAATGCAAATCTGGGACATACAGACAGCCAGACAGATGGACAGACATGATAGCGACTATATGTACCCCGAATTTCGAGGTACACAAACAATGTAAGTACCATGTGCAAAACATTAAACGTATTAAGTGAGCCGCGTCGCTATTATATATTGGTTATCCATAGTGTTGGTGTATTTATACAGGTATGTGTATGGCTTATGTAATACACATTTTGAACATGTGTTTACATCTTCACACCACGTACTGTAATGTGAGCACCCGGCATGTGACGTTGCTATTCATACGCTGCATACCTGTATACATATGACACAACAGCTGGGAAAATGGACTTTACAACGTGTGCGATAAGCGTAGTCCCTGATCAGCCTGCGCATCCGCGCAGTCTGACCAGAGGCTACGCTGTTCGCCATTCAGTCACTGAAACCATAATTAGAAGAAAAAATAGCGCCGTGATATCTGACTGTATTTTGAGAACCGGCTACATAAGCTGCGAGCCAGCTGAAAACGCTTTAGTATTCATAGTATGGGAGATTGCATACCTGGATACGAACTTGCTGGTTGCAAATGTAAGGTCCTTATTTTTTAAATCGGTTATTCGGCGTGTTTGATATGATGTCAGTGATATGAAACTATCAACACTGTATTTCGTTATGTTGAATGTTGAATAACAACAAGAGAAAAAAATGGCTTCCAAGGGAAAATGATTTCCCTGTTCTATTACTTTTGGTAATTTACTAGTTCTACATCAAATATTACTGTATATAATATACAGTTTACTAAATTTTGACCTACATGCAACAGGTTTGGATAAGCACTTCGGTTGCTCATATTTTTAAATGGGTCAAATTGTAGCTGTAGATAACATCGGAGGCGACTTATTGTAGTTAGTGTCAGGTGGGAAGAATGTGTGTATTTGTGCATGGCTAGCTCAGTCGGTTAGAACGATCCACGGTAAACCAGAGGTCGCGCTGTGACATTTGGCGCCCAAAGAAACACTGTAACTGATAAATGCTGTCCAAAATGTACCAAAGACGGAATTCAGAGACGAATATTTATATAATTGGGGGACGAATTTCCATTTGGCGTGGAAATATGTCGGGATATGGGGTGTGTATTCGTATCCAGCTATTTCAGTCTGTTGGAGAGATGGTGCGGTAAACCAGAGGTCCCGGGTTTGACTCGATGAAATTGTGCAATGTTTAATGAAATTTATTTATAGAAACTGCGATATTTTCCACAAATGACGTCAAAAGTTGACAAATTGTTAATTTCAAATGCGGAATTCTGTATTTGCTATGATCAATTTGTCAACTTTCGACGTCATTTTCGGAAAATATTGTATTTTTGTTTATATCTGTCATGAGATATTAAACATGTTCGTAGGTACAAAAAAAAATAATAATAAAAAAAAAAAAAAATAAAAAAAAAAAAAAATCACATGGCATGATTATCTCTTATTTGATTGATATTGACATAATGCTGCATAGATACAATTTAACTATATGTTTCAACATAATTATACACAACCCTGGGGCCCGTTTCACTAAACTTCTTACGACTTAAATGTTCGTAAGTGCAAATTTAGGATCGTCTGTAAATTTCAATTGATGGATTTACATTTATTGAGCATAGGTTGCATATGCAGCCTATGCTCAATAAATGTAAATCCAATAATAGTTTACAAGAAAACATTGTTAATGTGATATTTAGACTATCATAATCTTGCAGTTACGAACATTTCAGTCGTATGAAGTTTAGTGCTGGTACCAGCTGAAAAAATGGCCATATACTTGAGACAAGCCATGTTAATTTGTACCTTAGAAGATGTGCGATATCTGATGAAAAACATTTACAAAATTTAGGATATTTTCCGTAAATGATGTGGGAAGTTGACGAAATGTTCAGAGAAAATGCGGAATACAATGATCCTGTGGTTGCTTTGAAAATATTGTCAACTTTCGACGTACTTTCCAGGGCCCGGTTGCTCAAAGCTTCTGTTAGCTTAACAGACTGTTAAATCCTTAGCATTGCTAAGGATTTAACAGTCTGTTACAGAGGCGTCGGAAGCAAATTAATATTGGGGCGGCGGCAGTCGACTCGAGTGCAGCGAGGGAATGCTATGATTTTTTTTAAATTCTGGATGGCATTTCCTGCATTCTACTGCATTTAAGAGACACCATTAGTAGGTATTTCATACATATTTGTGCAGCAAAAGCACTGGTAAAAAGCACCAGGATACTCACACGGGGTGTTTGTTTACCCAAATCACGATCATTCCCCGATCCCAAACTCACAGCAAAATTTTCTTTTTGCTGTCCAAATATTGGGACCCTGCCGCCCCCGTTCCGACGCCACTGTGAGCTGACAGAGGTTTTGAGCAACCGGGCCCAGAAGATATCACAGTTTCTGTAAATATTTTTCATGACAAATCTCACATCTTCTTTGGTCACATGGCTTGTCTCGTATATAAACATATACATATAATATGCTACATTTGTGTCCAGCGTAGGCCAAGGACCAGGTATGGGTATTATCCGATGTAATCAGGGTGTTTGCTGTTCACGACACAAGTCATAGACATACTATTTATCACTGTTGTTGGAACACGTTTAGATTTTGACAGTGTGTGAAGCACGATATTCGTAATTTTAAATTACATGTACTTCTAAGCTCCAACAAGAAGTGGTTGGTCACCCGTTCAGACACGAGCGGGTTTTTACAAATTATAAATATACATTGTATATGTATTGCATAATAAATAGAGCGAGCTATCGGGTTGAAAGTAGGTCTGGTGTGATGCAAAATATACGACCCCATCCATGCGACAGCATGACTTGGCATATCCAGTCAAACAATCAACGTGACTTAACCAGCCAGCTAGACAGAGGCAGTCTACGGAGCCCCGCAGGGGACATGGATTTTTTTTTATTATTAATTTGTTCCCACGAAATAACAATTCGTTCCCACGAAATGACAATTCGTTCCCTCAATTTAACAATTCGTTCCCATTGTTTAGGCGCCCAGCTGCGCGCGCAACACCTTTTTGCGTGCGCAGCTGGGCGCCGAACAATTCGTTAATTGAGAGTAGCCAACGAGTTGCTTGCACGGACACCGACGGACACGTGTGTATTATTTCCGCTATTCAAACATGTACGATGGAATATCCTATTTATTACTCTTTCACTGCGGATATATATGCACATTTAGTCTATTTTTGAGATTATAATCAATGAATTGTAATGTGCGCATGAATAGTTAGTTATACAATGACATGTTTTCCCGCGTTGTGACGTTACGTTGTTACGTCATTTAAACTTTTTGAAATGCAAATTACGCAGCTGTTTCTATGAGCCAGATATATTTGAGTGCATGTTTAGAATGTGTTCAATCAAATTAACATTCAAGATTAGTCGAGACCTTTTCTAAATTTTCAAATAACTTTATTTTGACTATAATACAAATTAAACATCTTGCATGGTAGCTCGTGGTTTCCAAGAAAACAGGCGCGCAATTACGGGTGTTCTCTTCACGGTGTATTATTTGTAAGGAGTGGATCTGCACTGTTCTTTACTCCACCAATGAAAACCCCGTCATTCTTCTAACAAGCAATACAGATCGTTATCAGGCTACATGAGTGTGTCATTTGACCCAAGATTGCACTGATCACAGATCCCATAAGCCCCATTTCTCCAGCTACAGCCATATATGCTAACTTGATCTATTTAATGTACCATAATAAGGATGTCACACGGATTTTGATTACGTGTTTTCTCTCACAGCGAAATCCGTGCAAATAATTTGCAAGAGTGTAATAAAGTGCACTCTCTATGAATAGGTTTCTAACAATAGGAGACGTCGTCTGGCCTGCTGCCTTAACTTGACACTTTATATTTGGCTGTTACTGGAGAAATGGGGATTATGGGTTTTGCGACCAGTGTAGATCCAGATCAGCCTGTGCATTCGCACTGTTCGCGATTCAGTGAGTGAAACATTTGTCTTGCTTCTAACAAGTAATATAACACTTTATCAGGACGCACAAGTCCGCTAGCATATCAGGAAGTAGACTGGTCACAATTGCCATTACCCCATTTCTCCAGTCACATACAAATTGCTACCTCACTGCGATATTCTCCCCTCGTATCATATGTACGATATGGCGAATTCTTGTAACTGATATATACGGGCTGCTGAGAAAATATACCTTACATTTGCAAATCAGGACCAAATTGCACATTCACACAATTGGAATGAATGACATGATATAATTGATTTGCGAGGTCAGTAATGATACTTCCTTGACTGAGTGGCAAACAGCATAGGCTTTCATAGGTTACCTTTGTTACCCTGGTGGCAACAGTGCGGTTCTCAGAAGATGGCCCATATTTGATATTTTCACCGAGTGTACAAAGGAAACTATGATCTTTTCTGCATACAACTCAGGCGCGGATCCAGGATTTCGGGTTAGGGGGGGGGGGGCGTAACTATTTTGCAATACTTTACTATATTATCGAACGAGCTATTCTCGTTCGATAATATAGTCAAGTATTGCAAAATAGTCGACCGAGCAGTCGGGATAGCGCTAGGGGGGTCCGCGAGGGCACACCCCCCCCACCCCCACCCCCCCCCCCCCCCCCCCCTCGGACGGAAATTTTTGGAAATCTACATCGCATTTCCTGCGTTCTGGCGCATTTTGGAGCAAACATATTGACACTGTCACAGTATGTTTAGACATGATTTTTGATTGAAAACTTTTAAATTTTGAAACAATAAGACAATGACCGAAAATGCATGGAATACATGGCACTTGGCATGAAACGTGCCTTGTAACCTGTAAAAAATCTTTACTCGGCGAAGTTTAGTGGGGTGAGCGCGCGCGGGTCCGCCCCCCCCCCCCCCCTCCCCACCCCCGAACCCGCCCATGCAACTGTTTATCATTTATGACAGTGGTGTAGTACAATTGTATCTGTGCTTGAATGATTTAGATATAATTCACAAACTCACGAAACAGGAAATCCGTAACACTGATGGTTGTAGCCTTCAAAAACTTTAGCGTAAACAATATTTTAAATGTCTAAGTAATTTGTTTGTTTGTTTGTTTATTGGTGTTTAACTGCCTATCAACAGCTAAGGCCGGGCAAATAGTAAGGCCGGGCAAACAGGTTTGATCCCGTTTTAACCTGCTGCATTTGGAGGGGTGGGGGAATCCCAAAATCAGAACGGCATCGAGAAAAAATATATTCAGCCCTGAAATTAGAATAACCTGACCTGGTGCCAGATCCATACCACACCAACGTCACTTGGCCCCTTCCCCTAAAATAGGACTAGAAATAATCATAATACTCACATAAGGGGTATAACCAGATTCAACTGTCACATACAAAATGCAAAAGACGTATGTGAGGGCCAAACCAGGTCTCCAGTCGGGATTCCGATAAGGATGAACCCCGATCGTTAAATTACCCATCTCATACACCTACTTGCCACCCACTATACACTTTGACCTTGAGCACAGGGGCTGCATGGGCGGGCTATATGAAGTTTCAAGACAATCCTACTTGCGGCTAGAGGTAGTAGGTACCTGAAAACTTTAACACAAATCTCGGACAGACACGCAGATGGACGGACGGAAGGACACATGGTGGTGAGTATATGAGACGCACCGTGTGCTTTTGTATTTACAGAAACTGTGATATTTTCTATAAATGACGTCGAAAGAGGACGAATTCCGCATTTGCTATGAAAATGTAGTCAACGTAGTTGCAGAAAATATAGCAAATTGTGTATATATTTTTCATTAAAAATCGCACATGTTCTTAACTGCAGAAGCACATTGCTTGTATCATATGTAACCCTAACAAATGTTGGGGTACAGAAAAAACATATGGGATGTCGCTGATCTTTGTTGTGAGTGTTATTGTACAATTCAAATCAACTGTTGGTGTGATCATTCATTTCAATAGTTACTTAATAGTTTGTTTGTTTGTTTGTTGGGGTTTAACGGCCTATCAACAGCTAAGGTCATTTAAGGCCGGTTCAATGGGTTTAGTACTAAATCCCATATATTACCTGTAGAAGTACATGTACATGTTCAAGTACATATACAAATGGGGGGAAAATCCCAAAATCAGAACTGAATATTTACAATAACAAAACTATATATTCAGCCCTGAAATCAGAATAATCCTGATCTGATGCCAGGTCCTCGCCACACTTGGCCCCTCCCGAGAGCAGTAAGATCAGTAATATTCTTACTACTTTTATAATGGGCAATAACCCAATTCAACTCCCAGGTAACAAAAGAGCCAAAGATAAAAATGTACCTGAGGGCCAAACCAGGCAAATCGTGATTCCTATAAGGAGGAACCCCTACCGTTAATTTACGCCCGACCACCACCCACTAGTTACTTAATAGACTGTTTAGGTTGAATAATTACATAGATGCACAGGAATGATAGTGTTTTATTCACAGGGGCTCCGGAAGCATCATAAGATTGGTCCGGCGAATCTTGTAGGTGCCCTCATTACCAACCCAAAGTGTATGTTGTTACCATTCAGTTGAACCGTCTCGCCGAGACGGTTCAACTGAGTGGCAACAACATACACTTTTGATGAGATATGAGAACAAATGCATAACAAAATATTTACTATCCGTTTTTCTTTTTATATAATATATATATATGAATTCCAAATATGTCAAAATTATTGATCCGGCAGTCTGTCTGACCTATTCCGATGCCCCTGATTCAGCATGTGTATTGCCATCGAGTATTTGAGACAAATCACGTGTACCTACAAACACGTACGATATCTCATGTAAAATGTTTACACACGTTATGATTGTTTTCGTAAATGGCTTGAAAGTTGAAAATTTCGTCACCTTTCGACAACGCAGTGTATTGTAAATATAAGGAAATATCGCACAACTTGTTAGGTACAAAATCGCATGGGCTGTCCCATTGGTAGGAATACAGTACTCAAGGTGCATGCTCACGTGGTTACAACAACAACAACAACAATGGCTGAAAGCGTTGAAAGCGCGACCCCTCCAAAGTAAGTATTATTTGATATTTTCCTTAATAGGCAACGGATTCATGAGCTGCATTTTGTGGTCCGGGAGTTCGGCACATACTTATGTCGTTTTTGCGAACAATCGATTTACACGGACACATACATGGTAGACACGGAAATTGATTCTTCGCAAAAAAGACAAATGTTTGGGCCAAAGTACCGAGACCACCAAATGCAGCTTAACAAGAGGCGTTTGGTGCGCCATATTTCATAAAAATCCGTTGCATAATAAAGACAAAATAAAAGAATATGTACTTTGAATCGGAGGGCTTCTGGAAGTTTCAGTACTTGTTGTTGTTGTTGTAAACACGTGATCATACACATTGGTACTGTATGCTATAACATAACACCCCTTTTCCTATGAAATGATACCGATCATTGCATAGCGATTGCATCAGACTGATGATTTATTAATTATTTACAACATCAAGGTGTAAAATCAAATCAAATCAAATCAAATGTAATGGCATAAAAACCTAATACAAAGGCTTGATGCTAACTAACATAAAACATTGATATAGACATATACATTCACAATGGACATACACAATTATTACACATGTATCAAACATAATATGACTACGGTAGTTCAAGTTAACAACATGTAAGAACACAATTCTACTGTATCACACCTGAGGAATACTAAAGCGAAGTATGTCATGAAAAATGTATCATCTAGATCTAATTTCTTTTATTATCTACTTCTTGGTTTCTCAATATATACATCCTATGAATTCCTTCTATACAAATTTTACAAACATCATATTCAATGTTACTCATAATACATAGGCGTAGGAGCGTTTCAATTTATTGGGGGGGAGGCCAAACTATTTTGCTACATGACGTAAAATTATATATGTTCGGTATGTCTTTGCTTAATATGCTACAGTACACTGTCCTGTGCTACATGTATGTATATATAGCAGAGATATACATGATGTGGTGATGCAATTAAATATACCACATGACTGTGTTAGTTTTATGTTATGTCCTTATAATAGCGTAACATGTAACCAGAAATACAGAGTACAATTTTACATAACCCATTACACGTAAACCAAACAAAAAACTATTCTGTGGTTTTGTTGATTTCTCACAGGCATTTGATTCCGTCTGGAGAATTGGATTATGGAAAATATTACTACATAGCGGCATAAACCTCTATGCGGATGACACAGTAATACTTTCTGACAATGAAGCAGCATTTAAAAAATGCCTAGACGATTTCTTACGCTGTACCTGGAAACTCAATATTAACTTCAGTAAAACAAAAGTAATAGTTTTTGGATCACGAAACAATTATAAATATCTATTTAAACTCGGTAAAAATATAATTGAAACAGTTAACCAATATAAATATCTTGGTTTGTACTTTTCAAAAAGTTGCAGTTTCCTGAACGCCAGAAAACATATAGTTGAACAGGCCAAGAAAGCTATGTACCTACTATATACTCGCATAAACAATATTGATTTACCAATTGACCTACAATTGAAACTGTTTGACCATACTGTGTTGCCAATCCTAATATATGGATGCGAAATATGGGGTTTTGAAAACTTGGACTTAATCGAAAGGGTGCATTCTGAATTCCTTAGAAAAATTACTAAAAGTAGAAAAAGTACCCCGCTATATATGCTCTATGCTGAACTAGGACGGTATCCACCGGAGATTATAGTTAAAACAAAAATGCTAGGATTTTGGAACAGAATAATATCCGGTAAACAATATAAGTTATCATATATGTTGTTCGAGCACATTTCGAGTCTAGATAATTTTAATTGCAAATGGCTGCACTATATTAAACACATATTAAATGAAACAGGAAACACTGGACTGATTAATAGCAATACATCCGTCAACATCAAAAGTATAAAATTAACACTTGTAGATCAATTTAAACAATCATGGAATGAGAAAGTGTCAGCTTCAGGTAAAGGGAAAACGTATAATATATTTAAAGAAACCGTACAATTTGAAGAATACTTCAGAATTTCGCCTAAATCTTTAAACATAAAGTGAATTAAATTTCGAACAAGTAACCACAAACTACTTATAGAGACAGGTCGGTGGTCTGGCCAGGATACATCGGATAATGTCTGTGTTTACGTAATGATGAATAACTCTTCAGTATACTTGATACATATTAACTGGTTTAACCGTCTGGAAAATGGCATTTGACTCGTTTAAACCAATCTATGCCCTGATCAATACAACGGCATTGCTTCTACAGTATCTACGTGATTGCATAGGCCCGATACACTGTCTAATTTACCGTATGTCAGACAGAGTAAGCCCTGACCAGACTGCAGATTCACGCAGTGTGATCTGGGACTACACTGTCCACAAACGCCGTAAGACCCCTTTACCCAGCCGTGGACCAACGACAGCATGCACCTTTATACTAATGACGTCATATCGATACCTTTAATAAAGTCCACTGCATATGTACAGGGCGCATGGTTGATTGCCGACTACAAACAATGGGACCAGCTGAGTGTCGCTATATATATGCTTGTCGTCTGCAATCTCCGAATTGGCCCAATATATTACGTTCATGTATGTACGGGGCGCCAAGTACGGGGCGCCAAGTGGGACATGGCTCAATTTTGTCAACAAAATTCATGTTTGTGCCACAAAATTCAATTCTGTGTCACAAAATTCAATTCTGTGCCACAAAATTCAATTCTGTCAATTCTGCACACGCATGTAAGAAGGACTACCATTGGTCAGAAACTGCACTGGAGAAATGGGTCACGGTCGCCGATCTACACATTCAATGTCGATGATTCATTTCTCATTCTGCCGATGATTTATTTCTCATTCTGCCATTTTGCTTCAACTATCTCCAAACAGTCAAACGTTGACAAACCCATTCGTATTTAAACTCATTTGCGTTATAATTGTACACATAATTCATGTACATGTAGATCTCCCGCGAGTACTGACGTCATTTAGTGTGTATCGCAAGGTACATTTGCCCCAGTTAAATCAATAATACACGCGCTGTGGCCTGTGTTCTGACTGCTGTCTGTGTTTATAAACAGAATGTGTGTATTGGGCCATTTGAGGAAACCATTTGTAGTATTTGTGTAGATACCATGGATACATGTACTAAGATGGTGTATACTGTAAATAATGCATGTAGACACATAGTTGCGAACACGTAACTTCGCAACTAGTAGACACAGATCCAATACCATTTGTTTCACAAGGTTAGATCTACTGTTAGAATACGACGTCATCTAATGTCATTTTTGAGCATAAAACGTTACCTGATAAATAGAATACCAGGCTAGTGTATTTTAATATCAAGTTTATCAGGCTCGGCTCGGAAACGGTAGGAATTCCTCGGCAAGCCTCGGAATTCCTACGCGTTTCCTAGCCTTGCCTGATAAACTTGATATCAAAATACACTAGCCTGGTATTCTATATATATGGGCATGCTCTCAGGTCTAGCTATGTCCCGGCTACTTTATGTTTGACCCTGTTTACATAATTGAGGGAAAATTCTGAATATTTTTCTTATTTCTCCTTCAAAGTATATATGCTTATATGGTGTGACCACTCATTTGTAATCATAATATAACCAAAATAACTGTCCATAAAGAAGTATAATATTGATATATTGGGTTATATTTTCGCATTGAAATATTTAAACCTGCAAGTGTACTCCACCATCTAGTAAAATGGACTAAGACCGATCTCAACCAATCAACGTAGAGATGAATTTTGTGACACAGAATTGAATTTTGTGATTTTTAGTGTTACAAAACTCAATTTTGTACACATAATTAACCTGTCCTGCATGGCGCCCCGTAGTATGTAGTAGATACAAATATTTCATGGAGTAGAAATGAACAGTATATACCAATACTAAATGTATTATTGTATCCATATAGTAATGCTTACATGCACATGTTATTAAGATTCTCATCCACACACACCATACAATCATCGTGTGCAAACACTGCAGACCCAGGTGGGACAGCTCACGATGAACCTCCTTATGAGGATTTACAGTGTGTGTTATCATTAGTATTTGATTATGCCGATCGACAACATAGCATAATCACCCGATATTCACCGGTGTGTTTGCAGTCTGCAATCGTGAAATTCACAAATGTTTGAAGATGCACATTTGACCATGTTGTCATTCCGGCAGCACGATATGTACATCAAGAATTTTAAGTTAGTCTATTTCTCTAATGTAGATTGAAACATGTCATGCAGACTAGATATTTTCAGTCATGAAAACTACATGTAAAAACGTAAATATATATTAAAACATCGTAGTCATACGACTCCCTCACGTGCTTTCGAATTTCGGCTTCAATGTGAGGGCGTCAAAAGATGACAATAGCAATTGAAGCTAACCCAGTCTCCTTCTCTGCATATATACATGTAGAGATCGAGGACAGCTGGGCTATGCCACTGTCATTTCCATTTGTATAACCTGGTGTAACACATTCATCTATACTTTTCAATTACAGTATACATGCATACAAGTCTGCTGCAATACAGTGTACATTTATTTAGAATATTGATATCCATGGTTAGAAATTAGGTTTGAGGCGGCTTTCAGCTGCGCCGAAAACCTATTGTATTCGTTGGTATTTTTATTTTTTTATTTTTTTTTTTTATTCAGCCGTTCAGTCTACAGCCCAAACCGCTGGTCGGATCGACTTCAAATTTTGCATGCCGATTTGGATCAAGTGTGAGCAGAGACTCAGAGATTTTCAGATATGTCTTAATGCCACTTTCCACGAAACCGGAAGTGACGTCATACTTTCTATAACTTCCTTATTTTCCAATCGATTTCAAAAATTCCTTTTGCATTGGAAAGCTGACAAAATTATCTATCTCGAGTTCGCTGACAGTTCTCGGCTATCTGGTCAAATAAGAGAGCTATAGGCATTTGAAGTTGAAAAATGTACATACTTTTCAACGATTTTGCCGAATTTTTGCCGAATTTCGGCTGATAACGGCCGGGTGGTCTTTACAAACGTTTTCCAATTTGTACAGTAATGTCAGCAACATAATTTCTTGCCAGTGTGATAGGGGAGTGTCAGGCGCATAAAAGATGATAATTTTCAGAGCTCTATCTTGACTACTTCCGGTTTTATTGGATGTCAAAGATGAACGTCTTTTTTTCAAGTTTTCAAAATAGAGCAAACGGATGTGACGTCAGCTTCGTTATTTATCAATAGATTTCAAAATTTCTTGCTGCTGGCGATATTTCAGTCCTTTAGCTAAAACTTTCCCGCTTTGTGCCCGGCCTATGGTGAAAAACAAACGAAAACTTCACTGGCGGAATATTGCACATTTCCGTTTTATTAGGTGTATTTACAAATGGCGTAAACTGCAATTTAAGGGCGATAACTGTCGAAAAATAATCATCCGCTGACTTACGGGCTCCCTCCATCTACACCAAACCGCTGGGTCGGATTGACCTCAAATTTTGCATGCCGATTCGGATCAAGTGTGAGCAGAGACTCAGAGATTTTCAGATATCTTTTAATGCTACTTTCCACGAAAACGGAAGTGACGTCATACTTCCTATAACTTCCTTATTTTCCAACCGATTTCAAGAATTCTTTTTGCATTGGAAAGCTGACAAAATTCTCTATCTCAGATTTACTGACAGTTTTCGGCTATCTGCTCAAATAAAAGAGCTATATGCATTTGAAGTTGAAAAATATACATACTTTTCAACGATTTTGCCGAATTTCGGCTGATAACGGGTGGTCTTTACAAACGTTTTCCAATTTGTACAGTACTGTCAGCAACATAATTTCTTGCCAGGGTGATATCATAGGGGAGTGTCAGCCGCATGAAAGATGATAATTTTCAGAGCTATATCTTGACTACTTACGGCTCTATTCGATGTCAAAGATGAACGTATTTTTTCAAGTTTTCAAAATAGAGCAAACGGATGTGACATCAGCTTCGTTATTTATCATTCGATTTCAATTGTTTTTGCTGTAGTCGATATTTCAGTCCTTTAGCTAAAACTTTGGCTGATGATCGAACCCGGTATCCCTCGCTCCGAGTCCATCACTCTACCTCTAAGCTAACCGGCCCCACATCGGTGTGATGATGCAAACACAATAATGTTGGACTGTTCATTCTAAAACTTCAGAAATTCTTTTTGCAACCGATAGTTTACACCTTGGGCTAAAGCTTAGTTACACATGAAATCAATGTTTGAGGCTCAAACCGTTGATGCAGCTCAAGCTGCTCTAGTTTGATTAGCGTTTGAGCAGCAATCCTGCTAGAAAAACCTGCCAAATGGATAGGTACACCCGTTCTATACCTGATCATCGTTTGATTCAAAGATAATTGCTTCGTAAATATGATAGAATATATGTATAACATATATGTGAATACTGCCTCGTTACTGTATCCTATACGGCAAATGCAGTGGCCAAATCGGCTATCTGTGTGTGTTCCAGCCATCAGCCAGTTTCACCTGTTCTGCCGTTTGACAAAGAACTCCAAATGTGAAGTAGAACATATGATATAAAGTAGCTAATCACATGTAGAAAAGCCAGGAGAACGGACTCTTATCAATTATATTATACCAAACTGTAAAATATGTCAGTTTTCTGGACAGGTTTGTGCCTGTGTTTTTTTTTACAGCATGAACCACCATTATAAATAACTCGTACACAGAAAATCGCACAGTGTATCACTTTTACCTGGCAAACCACACAACACAAACGCGTCTTCGTGAGCTGCATTTGGTGGTCCAGGGAGTTTGGCACATACAGAGACCACCAAATGCAGCTTAACAAGATGCGTTTGATGCGCCATATTTTATCAAAATCTGTTACGTAATAAGGACACTATAAAATAATACGTACTTTGAGTCGAATGGATTATGGAAAGTTCAGTACGTGTTGTTGTTAGTATCACGTGATCATACACCTTGCTATGGTAGCATGTACAATAACATAGACTGCGCATCAGTTGAGAAGTTTACACATCAACATTTATTTTGATATTGATTGGAGAAATGCTCAGATATATCGTCTTTTGTATAAGTTGTTGGCATAATATTTATAGCTTGCCGTTGTCATATGTGTCTATTATGTATTGCACCAATATTAATATAACATATGTGAATATTGTCTTGTTACTGTATACTATATGGAGCATTGAGTTGCCATCTCCGCCATCTTTGTATGTACAAGCCATCGTAAAGTTTCACCACTTTGTGCGTTTGGCACATACAGCAAATAATATGACAGTAAACCAAATAAAATCTGGTACAATACATAATAGACAGATGTGACAACGCCAAGCTATAAATAGAATGCCTGTACAAAAGACGAGATATCTGAGCATTTCTCTCATTAATCTCAAAATAAATTTTGATGCGTAAACTTTTCAATCTGATGCACAGCATATTGTTAGTGTACACATTATACATAGGTAAAGCCATATCTACTCGCATAGTAGGTGAATAGACACCAGGGACAAAACACTCGGGTAACTGCTTACATATCACTGGATTTGATAGCTAATAACAGAGTACAGTAGTAGGTACATGTATATATGGTGTGTGTTTTGTGGGTATATATGGTGTGTGTTGTGTGGTTGGCCAGCCAGGTAAAAGTGATACACTGCGCGATTTTCTGTGTATCAGGGTATTTATAATGGTGGTTCATGTTTTTAAAAACACAGGCTCAAACCTGTCCAGAAAACAGACATATTTTATAGTTTGGTGTAATATAATTGATAGGAGTCTGTTCTCATGGCTTTTCAATATGTGATTAGCTACATTATACCATATGTTCTACTTCACAGTTTGAGTTCTTTGTCAAACGGCAGAACAGGTGAAACTGGCTGATGGCTAGAACACACAAAGATGGCCGGCCGATTTGGCCATTCCATGTGCCGTATAGGATACAGTAACAAGGCAGTATTCACATATATATGTGACGCGCCAAGCGAGTAACGAATTATAACGTTACAAAGATGGAGTAATTTCCGCGCGGTTTTGACAAAGTAAACTTCCTTTTGTTTTCTCTTTTTTTTTCTTTTAATCAGAGTAATGCGGGCGGCCAATTCCGACCGTCACATTTAACGTCATTGTCGCGTCTATGTATATGCATTAAATGGCGTTTTCGGGAAATAAATTTAAGTAGATATTAGATCTAAATAAATGGCGGTTTATTTTTTATTTATTTCCATAAATACGCCTACTTACATTGTTCTTTTATTTTATTTCGTAGAAAGCTGGTACTACAGTAAATGTTTCTGACAATAAAAAAATACCTCACGATGTATGACAATCTACCTGTGTTTAATAAATCGGCAACAAAGAACGTAGTTTCCTTTGTTTGCCTTTTTGAGTCATGTTATCTCCCTTGGACAACTGCTCACGTCGTTCTCAAGATCATTCGTACTTAAAACAACATGCAGGTGTGCACATATGGGCGGTAGGATAGAATTGGCCTCGGCGGCGGAAAACTTACGGGGTTAATTAGATAAAAGTTAAATAATCCCACCTCTCTATTTAGTCTAATTCGCCGGGTATGATATATAAAGGTGTATGTGTATGTGTATTGCAGGTGTATTAAAGGTGTATGTGTATTGCAAACACATGTATATATGACATAGTTTATTGTCCCGTTTAATTACATCGACAGTTGATTCAAAATTATACGAAACTGTAATTGTTAAACGTGTGTATAACTCCGTTGGATAAAACATGTCCTACATGCGTTTCTTTTATATGTTGGCTAGTTTTGTTCTCTAAGTCTCAGTATTGAATACATCCAAATGTAGACCGTGTATTGAGCATGCTGCCAGCCACGAACGAAGTGCGCGCCGGTACCGAAACAATACAAGCGACGTACGCGTGTTTTGCATGTTTTCAACTTCTGACAAACAGATATTACTGCTGTGTTACACGCGATGACCCCTCTTTAAGAAATTTGATACATGTGCACGATATTTATCTTTATTCATAATTGATTATTTAAAATTAGAATCATTGTGTTGACATAATTTAAGGTCGCGTATTGCAGATATTGGAAATAATTTCCTTTGAAAATCTTCATACAATCTAAAGCCTCACACATTTACAATGATTATCACAAGGACGGGGTTCGTTTATAGATATAATTATAGTACTTATAGGTTATTATGTTTTCTATATGTGGATATATGCGTAGTCGGAACGAGTGGCAATTATATCCACATACAAATCAAATAACATTTTTATAATATATGTAAATCACTCACAACTAAGATGCGCCTAAAATATACAAACTATCAATGAAGTAAACAACTTACTGATGATTTAGAAGGAACTATTATACAATGTGAAAAGTAATTCTGGCATTGATCAATACGGTAAAATATTGACAATTTACTTTCCATTGTGTTTCAATGTCAAACAAATGTACATATATAATAAACATATATGGGCCGCGCCATACGAAAACCGGGCTTAATGACAACGTCATGAAAAGCGGTAAACGACGTAGGAAAAACGACGATTCAAATTGTCTAACGTAGCCGTAAAATTTCACATTCTGTCCTCCCATTTACGTTTACTGGTGTCAGTTAACATTAAGTGCGAACAGAAAACGGAAACTTATAACTTACTGAAACTTTCACTAATATGAGACGCGATGCCTTGTACCTCAGTACACATATTATGACGCCATGACGAACTTGTGACGTCACTGCACGTGAATCCATGTTTGACTTTATCGCCATGATGTCGTGACAGAATATTATAGCAAGGATACTTGCACCAGTTCCTCGCAGCATTAATACTTAGAAATGCTTGAGGCGCTGTACATTGTCGCCTAACAGTCGTTCTTTGACATTGTCTCTCTTTTTAGTCGGCTGTCCTTATGGATTCAAAATGGGGAACGCATAATCTAACTGGATGCATATCAGCGAAGTCTTCGCTTACACTGCACTTTAATTCCTAAATAATCTTAAATATGAACAACCTAGTGTATTTCAACGATATTACCATCTATTATCTTGGTAAATTGAGCCTTTTGGACAATTCGAAACGGAGATAGACACGCAGCTATATAATAACATATGATATGGGCCGCGCTCTGGGAAAACCAGCATTAATGACAAAATTTTCGATTTTCCCTTTTTTACATTTTCTAATGCGGACACCTTTCAAAAACAATATTATGAAAAGAAAATGCAATTAGGCCTATCACAAAAAAATTGTTTGTTTCGGGGCACCCGACCCTACCTGCTATTTCATTAACAAAATGTGCCGACCCTATATTTCTGTTAATTTTTATCCCTCTCCTTGTCACTTTTGTTTCGCACCCATTCTATGTTTCATGCAACTTTGTTGGTAAATGACATTTTAATACCCGATATATTAAACAACCCATCTTTGTTTACACTCGCGACCGTCTTACGACTCGAGGTGCGGCGAAAACGAAGCGCCGGAACAAGCATTGCGGTAACTGCAGAGGTTATCCGAATATACAATTGTGTCCGGTGATTTCGCGCACCTCTTTAATTCGCATTGTCAACCTCTCGCTACCTGGTTTCGGTATATTAGAAGTCAACATTTTCATAAACTATACAACTTCTGACGATATTTGGCCAGTCTAAGTATATTTGGTGAGTACAAGTTTGTTTGTTCTGTCAGATTTACGCTTCGTATCCTAATACATGCATACGTTTTATTTCTCAAAAACAGATCACATTTTGCAGAAGACATCGTCTGTCAAAACCATGTTTACTTCTGTTTTGTGAATGAAATAGTTGGCCCCGGATCGAGTATATTAAAATATACAAATGACGTCATTGGGGAAACTACTACAAAATGTTCAATGTATGGAAGCCCAAACTTGTAAGAATTGTTGTTTTTTTGTAGTATTTTGAGTACTTGCATTACTCTGGGTATTAATCTACGCTGGATGTGTTATACTGTCATTAATTTGTTCCCTGACTGTAATTGATCACATGCTGACTTATTGACCCCCTTCCCTGTACGTAGAAATGACAGTCATGTTGGCGTGTATTGGCCACCATAGACAAATATAATTAACTGACGTCACTAAAATCACACTACACTGGACATCCAGATTTTCTGGGAATACCCAACGCGAGTTCACAAATGGCGGCCGTTTACATTGATGCACTTTGTTTTAGTGCATGATATTTCGTAGAAATACGGCGAAATGGCGAGTTATTATGTAAATAAAGTTGTAGGTCTGAATATGCGATATTTATTGATCGGTTACGTTATTATTCCCTTAGCTGCGCGAAATCACCGGACAGCACCGTAAGCCTACAATCAACATCAACAACAACAACACAAATTGCCAATTGGCACGATGGCTGGGGTTTCGTCTAGTGGGACTCGCATCTTGTTACGTATAAACATAGATGTATGCCAACATTCTCCAGAAAGACGAATATTTGACATTTTCCCTATAACTAGTTCATCAGTGTTTGCGGACATTATACCATTGTATTGCGAGCAGTGCTCACGTGTAGAAATCAGGCATCAAATCAGGATTATTCTGATTTCAGGGCTGAATATATAGTTTTCTTAATGTAAATATTCAGTTCTGATGTTGGGATTTTCCCCATTTGTACAGGCAATATATGGGATTTAGTAGTAAACCCATTGACCCGGCCTTAAATGACCTTAGCTGTTGAAAGGCCGTTAAACCCCAACAAACAAACAAACAAACAAACAAACAAACACCTGTGCGTCAGCGTCTTCGGCATTAAACCATGGATTAAGTTTTGGGTCAAGTCTTATTTATTCTCAACACTAGTTCATGTGCATTTACAGATGGCTTTTGGGTTTGAATTAAACACTACAATTGATAATTATTTACATAATATATTATATTCCATACAGGATGTACAGTTTCATACATGTGCATTCTGTGTGTTATTTTGATGCAAAATATCCACCAGAATATACAATGAATTATGAGCTTAATTAATATTCATGCTTAATTAATATGCATACTACAACTAATGGCATGTAAAGTAAAGAAGGTACATGTTGTAAACGATCTACAGCTTCATCTATAAAAAAATAAAAAATAAAATAAAAATAAAAAAAATCCCTACCTACCCTACCTACAGATTTTGAGTCCGCTCCCCCAAACAAACACTTTTTGTTGATAGGCCTTATGTTTCATAGTTTTTGTTTTATCTCACTTTTTGTAGCACCATGTGGATTACGTACGGAAAAAAACGTAACGTCATCGAGCGGCGACGTTTATACAATGCAACTCAACAGCATACAGTACGTTGCTGATAAGTTACACTAAATGTATCTACAAGTGTAAATGTATATATGTTATCTATCAAACATTGAATAGAATAAAACTATGACATGTACATGTAGTGAACAAAACAAACGCACCACTGCCGATTTTAAATCTATAATTAGCCGACCTGCAGCTTCGTAATTTGCCACCATCGCCATAATAGATTCATAATGATATACATGTGTCATCAGAAAGATGCATTGCACTTATTTCAGAATTTATGGCCGGACTATAATTGACGTCATTTATAGTTAATTGTGACGTCATTTATTGATGTAGACATTACGTCACCAAAGACCAAAAAACTAAACGGCATTCCTGTAGCCTATTTCACGAACCTCCGTTAGACGACTAAACTCGGTTAGTCTGCTAAACTTCAGGCCGTTAGTCGACTAACGGGAAAAAAACGCATTTCACGAACACGTTAGTCGACTAAGCAAAGTCTACTTTGCTTAGCCTCCTCGTTAGTCGGCTAAACTTTCGGTTAGTCTACTAAGCAAAATAGCAGACGATGGAATTCCAAGATTGCGGCGCCCACGGTTGTTTTGAACGTGGCTTACACAATCGTTCATGAAATGCAAACATGTCAAAAAGTTTAGCAGACTATGGTTAGTCGACTAAACTTAATTTAGTCTGCTAACAGTTTAGTCGACTAACGGAGGTTCGTGAAATAGGCTACAGGTGTTTGAAATTGTAAATTATAGGCACATCGTATCGGTGATTAAAATAAATTCATTTGTTTTCTGTAGAAATGAATGTGACCAGAATTTAGATAGTCCTATGGCTGCATATATCAATGACTTTGAACAGCGCCCGATGGGGTTTAGTCGGAGATGTAAGGGAGGAAAAGGATATAAATTTGCGGCTCCACACCCTGCGAAAAATTGTTCGAAGCGGCTCGTTTGAAATTAGACGCGTTTAATCTGCAACTCTGGAATGTGTGTGTATTTCCTTTATAATATTATTTACACGCTTCCGACTAGAAACGCCCTTTGATAAAAAAAAAACAACAATGCACGCAGACGTACATTGTTTAGTGCAATGTACATGTAGTAAGTAAATTAACAACGATCTGACAAAGTTGGACTTCTTAAATGTAATGTAAATATTGGAGACCCGTGCATCTGTACAGTCTGATCAGTGTCTGCAACAATTATTGCAAATACACTAGTAAAATTGCTATACATTCATATAACCATATTTACAAGTGGTAATTTTAAAGAATATTTACATTATTATCAAACGGCAATCGTACAGCTGATTCAATGTGATATTGTGTTTAAGGTACATGTAAGTGGTAGCAGATAAAGATACACATCAGTAGGCTACGTCCCTGGTGGCAGTAAGTATGCATGTGACACAATACCAACACCTGAACTACTAAAACATGTTTGGTACAGTGTCACCATGATGTGATATGCCAGGAGCCGCGTATATTTGGTACTACCATAATTTTACATCTATCATATGCTTATTTTTCTGAAAATTTCCAAATTGTATTATGTTGATTTTCGAAACATTCGACAGGCGAAACAGTTCTATTCGTGACCATTTTTATCCAGAATACGTGTCCCAGTTAATGAGCCAACTGTTTACATTTTCGTTAATAAAAGTAACGTTTGCGTGCACACTTCCACGTAATCTGAACAGGACCGTTTAGCACAATTAGTAAAGAGCGCGCACATGCGCCTTGGGTTCGATCCTAAATTTGTAAGTACATTTATATCTGATACGTTTGTTTTCTTGGAGTATTCCGGTTTCAACCCGAAATAAGAAACATACAGACGCCTCCTTCTACACCGACTACAATTGTTCCCGCGTGTGTTTGTAATTGTTGTATAAATAATTATAAATAAAGTTTAAAATAAATATTCGCAATATGATTACATACTAAAAAATACCGGTCGTATGGTTATTGAGTTTCAAATGTCAGGGCATAGTCGTCCATATATATTATAAAAATCATTTGTAATATGCCTATTTGCATAAAAAATTAATCGATGCAAACACTTTAGATAAGATTATGTAGCACACATTTATATTAGCTCCTGCCAAAACATGATTTAAAGCTATATAATATTGTGAACAAAAATGGAATTTTAGTTAATATTGTGGATTACTGAAAGTTCTACAGAATGTTAAATTTTGGTTGAAAAATATTAAATTGATTTATGGAGTTTGAAGGAAATAAAATTTGACGTTTGAAAAATAGATGTTCATACTACAGTGCGTGGACAGCTTGAATGAACCCCCAGTCAGAGTGCATTGTTATTCAACAATAGTTACTTTCACACATCGACCTGGAAAGGATTACTAACTGCTGTGTCGACCATGAGTAAACAGGCACAACAAGGCACAAGTGGAGCCTCCGGTACACACAAGCCTACTAGATTAGGTGTACAGCCGAACAAAAGACCAGCAACTGAGATGGCGAATTCCAGTGCAGAGGAACTCACCCACATTTCACACCAATTAGAGGGACTTACCGAGGATATCAAGAACATGAGGGGTGAATTCAGAACACTTATGACCCAAACAGACATAGAAAAGCTGGTAAAACACACAGTGACAGCACTTCGAGATGAGATAAAGAAGGAAGTTTGGGAGAAAATTGACTCTATGATGGATGAAAAGATTGCAGTAAGAACTAGGAAGCTCAGTGAAAAGATCGAATTCCTGGAATTTGACAACAAACAACTGCAAGATAGACAAAAAGGACAGGAAAAAGAAGTTAAGGAATGTACAAGACATATTAAAGAGAATGATGAAATGGTGCAAGATGCGATGAGTAAAGCTAATTTCAATGAGCAATACTCTCGTAAAAACAACGTCAACATTATGGACATTCCTGAAGACACCAATGAGAATCAAGATTCCCTAACACACACACACTGGTGGATCTGTGTAGATCAAAAGGCGTAGATGTGGACAAGAACAGAATACTCGCCATACACCGACTATCAGCGCCACAAGGAAGGACAAGACCGACTATCATCAAATTCATGAGAAACGATGATAAATCCAATATTATGAAGAGACGAGCAGAATTCAAAACGTCAAATAGACTAGTCGACGACGTGACAAAACTGGGTTAATCCGGCGGATCTCCCAACACAAAGACATTGACACAGCTTGGTTTTTCAACGGAGCCGTGTATGGGAAAACCAAATGGGGACACCGTCACAGGTTTGACATATACGACGATATTAACTCTATAATCAACCCCGCGCGACAGTAGAACAATATCATTGTGCAACATACCAACATTACGACTCGAACAGTGGAAACAAGGTACCACATTGTAGTCTCTTCTTGAGTTAAACTGTCTGTCATGTTGTGACATCATTATGAACTTAACATTGACAAACAGCCTCCGTTATAATTTGTATTATATCATGTAATACTTACCAGTTGGCCATGGCAACCAGTGTAGACCCAGATCAGACTGTACGACCGTGTAGTCTCATCTGGGATACACTGTCTGCCGTGACATAATTATGAACTTAACATTGACAAACCGCCTCCGTTACAATTTGTAAATACCATGTAATACTTACCAGTTGGCCATGGCAACCAGTGTAGACCCAGATCAGACTGTACGACCGTGTAGTCTCATCTAGGATACATTGTCTGCCGTGACACCATTATGAACTTAACATTGACAAACAGCCTCCGTTACAATTTGTAAATACCATGTAATACTTACCAGTTGGCCATGGCAACCAGTGTAGACCCAGATCAGACTGTACAGCCGTGTAGTCTCATCTGGGATACACTGTCTGCCGTGACATCATTATGAACTTATCATTGACAAACAGCCTCCGTTACAATTTGTAATACGGTACCATGTTATACTTACCAGTTGGATAAATACCAAGTTATACTTACCAGTTGGCCATGGCAACCACTGTAGACCCAGATCAGACTGTACAAAGTTCTAGGAATCATCCAACGATCATTTTCATATATGGACAAAACTATGTTCCTCCAACTTTACAAATCACTAGTAAGACCACATCTAGAATACGGATCGCAAGCATTGTCTGTCGTATACAAAAAAGAATGTATAGCAATCGAAAATGTGCAAAGAAGAGCCACCAAAATTGTAAAATCAATCAGCCAAAAATCGTATAGCGAAAGATTAAAGGAACTAGGTCTACCATCCCTCCAATATCGAAGAGTAAGAGCCGACATGATACAAGTCTACAAAATAATAAACAACATCGATCATATAGACAAAGAAAAAATTATTCCAATCATTCAATCAAGAACAAGAGGTCACCAGCAAAAAATATTCAAGAGACAATTTCGTCTAAACATAAGAAAAAGTTCTTTCAGCCAACGAATAGTAAACGACTGGAACAATTTGCCCGAAAATGTAGTTAGCGCGGAATCATTAAACCAATTCAAGGATAGACTGAACAAAGCCTGGAAGGCTAATGACATTAAATTTGCCCCAGACTGTTACTAGTAACCTATTGTGTCAACTGTTGGCAGGGCTTGTCCTGTCACACCGACGACATCGACAACACAGTTCATATATACACATGTAAATAGTTTTAACCGATACAAAACCGATAGAAAACAAATGTGCGCAGTCCAGGAAGACATACCAGTGATCAAGAAAAATAATAAAAGATACGTCCAAGAAGTCAAAGGCTTACTACCGACGTTGGATACAGTAAGATACAGTAAGTAAGATACGACCGTGTAGTCTCGTCTGGGATACACTGTCTGCCGTGACATCATTATGAACTTAACATTGACAAACAGCCTCCGTTACAATTTGTAATACGGTACCATGTTATACTTATCAGTTGGATAAATACCAAGTTATACTTACCAGTTGGCCATGGCAACCAGTGTAGACCCAGATCAGTATGTACGACCGTGTAATCTCGTCTGGGATACACTGTCTGCCATGACACCATTACGAACTTAACATTGACAAACAGCCTCCGTTACAATTTGTAATTCCATGTAATACTTACCAGTTGGCCATGACAACCAGTGTATACCCGGAGCAGACTATACAGCCGTATGGTCTCATCTAGGATACACTGTCTGCCGTGACATCATTATGAACTTAACATTGACAAACAGCCTCCGTTGCAATTAGTAAATACCATGTAATACTTACCAATTGACCATGGGAACCAGTGTAGACCCAGATCAGACTGTACAGCCGTGTAGTCTCATCTGGGATACACTGTCTGCCGTGACATCATTATGAACTTAACATTGACAAACAGCCTCCCTTAAAATTTGTTAATACCACGTAAGACTTACCAGTTGGCCATGGCAACCAGGGTAGACCCAGATCAGAATGTACAGCCGTGTAGTCTCATCTGGGATACACTGTCTGCCGTGACATCATTATGAACTTAACATTGACAAACAGCCTCCGTTACAATTTGTAAATACCATGTGAAACCTACCAGTTGGCCATGGCAACCAGTGTAGACCCAGATCAGACTGTACAACTGTGTAGTCTCGTCTGGGATACACTGTCTGCCGTGACATCATTATGAACCCAACATTGATGAAGTACCGCCATGGTAATTTGTAAATATCATGTAAGACTTACCAGTTTGTGATTTGAATATGATGATAACCATCGACTGAATAGTGAGCAATGTGGACCTAGATCAGACAGCACATATAGGTAGGCTGATCTGGAGCCAAATTGGTACCAGGTATCATAGCGCCCCTTTTGCCAGTCAAACCCATGTATATTCAGCTAACAAACAATATTAGCAGCAGTTAAATTTCAGCTAAATAGGCAATGAGTGAAATAAAAATATTATCATTAAATTGTCAAGGAATAGGTCAACTTCCCAAACGCACTGATCTTTTTCAATACTTAAAAGATAAAAAATATCATATATACTGTTTGCAAGATACCCATTTCACTCCAGGGGAAGACGAAACATGTGTACGGACTAGGTGGGGTAATGATTGTTATTTCAGTTCATTTCGATCTAATGCAAGGGGAGTAGCAATATTATTCAATGGTAATTTAGACTATAAAGTACACCAGTCAAAATGCGATCCCAATGGTAACTTCATTCTACTAGACATCACTATTGAAAATAATAAATTTACACTTGTATGCCTGTATGGACCAAACTCAGATGACCCCTTTTGTGTCAGAACATATCAAAAGAAATTGATGAAATGAATAACGATAAATATATTTTATGCGGAGATTTTAACCTTGTTTTGGACCCAGATGTAGATTATCATAACTATAAAAATATAAATAATAAAAAATCTAGAGAAAAATTATTAGAAATTATTCAAGAAAAATATTTAATCGACCCTTTTAGAGAAAATCACCCCCTAATGAGAAGGTTCACGTGGAGACGACGACAGCCTTTTCAACAAGCAAGACTAGATTTCTTCCTCATCTCTGAAAATACTTTACCTTCAAGTAAAAACTGCATCATTGAAAATAGCTACAGATCTGTTCATTCACCTGTATTGTTAAGTTTACGTTTCAACAATTTTATAAAGGGAAAACCACTATGGAAACATAACAATTCAATGCTGAAAGACATAAATTACATAAACATGATTAATGAACAAATAGAAGAAGTAAAAAATCAATATGCTATTCCAATATATAACCGAGAAAACTTACATGAAATACCAAACAACGAATTGCAATTCACAATTAACGATCAACTTTTTCTAGAAACACTTATGATGGAACTACTGTACGTGAAAAATATATTTCTTATTCTTCCTTTATAAAAAAAGAAACCAATCAAAAAGAAAAATCATTAACAGAACAAATATTAGACATGGAAAAACAATTAAAGAAAGAACTTTGAAGACATGAATAAAATTAAAATTTTAAAATTAGAACTCCATGAAATTCGTTAAATTAAAGTAAATGGTTCAGTTATTCGATCAAGGGCTCTAAATATTAATGAAGGAGAAAAACCAACAAAATATTTCTGTGCACTCGAATCTCATAACTTTATAAGTAAAACAATGCCAAAACTTGAAACAGAAAATAATTGCAAATCAGTCAGAGATATTAAAAGAAACAGAACTATTTTACACCAAACTTTATAGCAATAAAGACACATCTGCTTATAAAGATTTAGATTTGGATAATCTTTTGGAAAATACGCATGTACCAAAATTAAATGAAAGAGAATCAGAAAAACTAGAGGGATTAATCACAAAAACTGAACTAGCCTTTGCACTAAAAAACATGACGAACAACCGTAGCCTAGCTAGGATTTGCATGCGAATTTTATAAAATGTTTTGGCATAAACTGGGCGATTTCATTTGTAGGGCAATACATTATAGCTATCAGAAGGGTGAACTATCTATAACTCAACGGCAGGGTATAATAACACTAATCCCAAAAGAAAATAAAACATTTTCTAAAAAATTATAGACCTATTTCATTATTAAACACAATTTACAAAATGGCATCAGCATCTAATAGAATAAAAACAGTATTAGACAAATTAATAAATTGGGACCAAACAGGATTTATTTCAGGAAGATACATGGGGGGAAAACACTAGGCAGGTATACGACATTATGCAATATATTGAAAAAAACAATATCCCAGGACTTCTTCTTCTTATATACTTTGAGAAAGCATTTGACTCTATATCGTGGAACTATATTCGTAAAGTACTTCGCTACTTTAAATTCGGACCAAATATTAGGCAATGGATTACATTATTCTACAAAAATTCTCAACTATCAGTTAATCAACATTGTAACCTCTCACCTTTTTTTTCCAATACATCGAGGCTGTCGTCAGGGGGACCCACTCTCACCGTACATATTTATCTTATGCACAGAAATACTTGCAATCAGAATACGCAAAAATCATAAAATTAAAGGAATTAAAATAAATGGAACAGAATATAAACTAACACAGTTTGCAGATGACACTAGTGCCTTCTTGGATGGATCAAGTGAATCACTAAATGAAACACTTAATGAACTGAAAATGTATGCCCATATGTCAGGACTTAAGGTACATACCAGCGCAGTAGGCACAAAATGTTCTTTATAGGAATTAAATAAGTGTATAATTATGTCACTATTCCACCAGTTCTAAAAATCAAGAGTGCCCGCTATACAAATATAATCATTTATTAATTATCAATTTACTGTTAGCGACGCGCGGCGGTAACAGTCTATTTTGATAATGTGCGGGGACGACGAATTTCACATCACGGCTTGCGGTGCGCATGCGCAGTATACTACGCGCGCCAGTAGGCTTCCCAATATGTACACAAGAATATCAACATGTCGAAACGTCCAGGACGGAAATTGTATGAAACGGCGTCGGCCAAAAAAAAGGCGAAAGGTCTGAGGGACAGGCAGTACAGAGAGAGTGGTTAATATTGGCGACCTTATCACCAAATGGAAAAAGTTACGTGGAGATTTAGATTTGGACTCGAACAGAGATTTTTGTCGCGCCCGCTTGCGGACAGCGCGATATAGTCGGCACTTTGGCGTACGTACGTACGTACGTATATACATACGTACGTACGTACATGTGTCCGGTCAAAGTTTTTGGTTAAGTTGTTTGGTTAAGTTTTTTGGTTAAAGTTTTTTGTTAATTTTTTTGGTAAAATTTTTTGGTTAAACTTTTTGGTTAAGTTTTTTGGTTAAGTTTTTTGGTTAAAGTTTTTCGTTATATCTCTGCAACTGCTTTGCCCATTACCTTGAAACTTCACTTGGGTGTTTATCATCATCTATATTTTCATTCTACCCCCCTGCCGTGCGGCCCCTGTGCCCAATGTCAAGGTCAAATTACTTTGAAGTTTTGGGTTCAGTTTTTTGGTTAAAGTTTTTGGTTAAGTTTTTTAGTTAAGTTTTTTGGTTAAACTTTTTGGTTAAGTTTTTTGGTTAAGTTTTTTTGGTTAAACTTTTTCGTTATACTATATCTCTGCAACTGCTTTGCCCATTACCTTGAAACTTCACATGGGTGTTTATCATCATCTATATTTTCATTTTACCCCCCTCCCGTGCGGCCCCTGTGCCCAATGTCAAGGTCAAATTACTTTGAAGTTTTTGGTTAAGTTGTTTGGTTAAGTTTTTTGGTTAATTTTTTTGGTTAAAGTTTTTCGTTATACTATATCTCTGGAACTGCTTTGCCCATTACCTTGAAACTTCACATGGGTATTTATTATCAACTATATTTTCATTCTACCCCCCTCCCGTGCGGCCCCTGTGCCCAATGTCAAATTACTTTGAAGTTTTTGGTTAAGTTTTTTGGTTAATGTTTTTGGTTAACTTTTTTGGTTAACTTTTTTTGGTTAACTTTTTTGGTTAAAGTTTTTGGTTAAGTTAAAAAATTTAAAGTTTTTGGTTAAGTTTTTTGGTTAAGTTTTTTGGATAAAATTTTTCCGTTAAATTTTTTTATTATACTATATCTCTGCAACTGCTTTGCCTATTACCTTGAAACTTCACATGGGTGTTTATCATCATCTATATTTTCATTCTACCCCCCTCCCGTGCGGCCCCTGTGCCCAATGTCAAGGTCAAATTACTTTGAAGTTTTTGGTTAAGTTTTTCGGTTAAGTTTTTTGCTTAAAGTTTTTCGTTATACTATATCTCTGCAACTACTTTGCCCATTACCTTGAAACTTCACATGGGTGTTTATCATCATCTATATTTTCATTCTACCCCCTCCTGTGCGGCCCCTGTGCCCAATTTCAAGGTCAAATTACTTTGAAGTTTTTGGTTAAAGTTTTTTTCGCGCCCGCTTGCGGAAAGCGCGATATAGTCGGCAATTTGACGTACGTTCGTGTGTCCGGTTAAAGTTTTTGGTTAAGTTTTTTGGTTAAAGTTTTTCGTTATACTACATGTATATCTTTTTTTTTTAGTGTCCTTGCCTCGCCACAAGGCGCGACATGCAGGCCGCGGCAATCTAGTTCTTCTCAACTTCCGATACTTCACTGCGCATGTCAAAGATGTGATATGATTGACCGTGTCACGAGACGAGTATTGGTAAAAATAGCATGGGGTCGGAAAATACCCTTTCTGGTTGCGGCATATGAAATGCGATTTAACACCAATTAACACGCGCCGCATGACAGAAAATGAAAAATGGTAGTACAGTGTAACCTGCTGCGTGGGCATGTACCTTTAAAGTTAATTTTGATAAAACACAAGTTATTTGGATTGGGGCAAAACAATTTAGCCAAGACTCAATTAAAACAAAATGGAAACTAAAGTGGGGAAATAACAGATTTAAATTGCTTGGAATTACTTTTGACACAGATTTAGAAAAAAATTGTGAACATAAATTTCTCGGAAAAAATGAGGCTCATAAAAGAAAAAATCAACAGCTGGAACAAAAGGTACTTAACACCATTAGGCCGAATCACAGTCATAAAGTCTCTTCTTCTCCCATCTTTAAATCACATGTTTATATCCCTACCTAACCCCAGTCAAACATGTGTTAAAGATATCAGCAGCATTATGTATGAATTTGTATGGCAAGGTAAATCACGAGTAAAAGGCACTATCACATGCAAACAATATGAGGATGGCGGATTAAAAATGCCAAATATTGAGGACTATATATCGTCTTTAAAAACAACATGGGTAAGAAGAATAGTGTGCAATAAATACAAGTTTATAAACATTTTAATTACAGAAATTGATACAGATAATATTTTTAAATTGGGAGATATGTACATCGAACAAACAATCTAAGATTACAAAATAAGCTTAAGCCGATAAAAATGGATGCATTTCTTTCTAGCCCATTATTTTTTAATAAGGACATAAAATGTGGGACAACCTTCTTCAATAAGGCAATGTTTGATAAGGGAATATGTTTTATAAATGACATTAGCAAAATTGATGGAACTTTTGCCTCTCAAAATAAACTTAAAAACAATTTCAATATAAATATAAACTTTCTTCAATATTATGGCCTTGTCAAAGCAATAAAAGATTGGGGTAAAAGTTTGAAACTTATCAATATCGAAAAAATGCCATTTACTCCATACAAACTAAAAATATACCTAAGAAACAAAACCGGGACAAAAGACATGTACCTCGCATTAAACTCCAATTCTGAAACTCCAGCTGGCCCCATATCATAACAAAAGACACAAATTTTTCCAGTACGGAATAAACCACAATATTCTGGCCACAAATGATTTCCTAAATAAGATTAAAATTGTCAATAGTCCATTATGTACATTCTGTCAGAAGTTCTCGGAAACAATAGAACATTTGTTTTGGGATTGTAAGGTTACAACAAACATATTTAGGGAACTTCAAGAATGGTTAGCGACCAAAATTATAACTATTACAATTAACGAAAAAAATCATTCATCTTTGGGATTTACGAAAAAACAATAAGTATCTTCAAACAATTAATACTATTAGAAACTAAATACTATCTCTATTATTGCCGGTGTTCAAAAGTAGTACCAAGTCTCAGCATACTGAAGCATCGAATTCAACTATTGTATGAAACATCCAGGAAGGCAGCAATAATGGCCAACAAACTTGAAAACTTTACAAAAATTTGGGAATACTTCAAAAGTTTCAAAAGTTTAATTTATGTAACAAAAATACGAAAATAAGATTTCATCTTCAGCTGAGCTAGTTGCGGGTGCTATAATAAATCTCTGCTTTTGTGCGTTTTTTCTTTTCTTTTTTCTTCCTTTCTTTGTTTTAACCCCTTCTCCACCCCCTCCCCACTCCCCATTCCACCTGATATTATAGGTTTGGGAAATAAAGACATTATAAATATGAATCTAGTAGAAGAATATAATATACACAGAGTAATACAGGTTCAAGCAAAGACCATGATATGACGGAACCAGCCGCGTTTTGTTTTATAGTCAGTGTGGGGATCGGAACAGATTGTACATTGTCTTGTCAATACATAATGTTACGAACAACTGTAACATTTAACCCTTTTAGCCCTAAATAACTGGAATGGATTATATATAATATGTTAATTTTCGGTCAATTCCATTCAACACAAAATACTTTTCAAATAATCCATTTATAATTTTTTTTTTTTTTTAACAAATATGAAAATTACTTGCAAAGAGTACAGATCCTGATGAGCCGGCTCGTCTGGATCTACACTGTTTAAAAACACCTATATAAACGGCTGTAGTGTTTAAAGGGTTAATACACGATTTAAACATGTAGATGCACAGTAGGATTGAACTTTTTACAGAGTGGGGCTGGTTCAGTTGGATTATAGGTAATATGAATGATAACATATAATCAATTACATGTATTACATATGCTAAATCAAACTTTGGCTCTTGCAGCGCTGGAGAGTGACATTGTCATCTGCGGGTTTATTATAAGTATTACTGTCTTTTTTAATAACACGTGCAAGTTTTTTATTGAAAATTCAGGTCTCTCATTAATGACGATTCTAATGTACCACTCAACCATGAAGTCTTAATAGAACAGTGATTTCTACCCAGTACTGCAAGAGCAAAAGAGGGTGAATATCTGTAATTGTATATTTTGTATTTGTATCTGACTATTACATGTATATTATGTACGGTTGGCCCCGACCCACCACAAACCTATTACGGGGAAAATAAATATTTTCAAACCTGAAAAAAAAAATCAAAAAAATCGACAAAATCACTACGAAATTGCGTTACTTGGGCCGTATCAAACCATATGTCTCAGAACATTGACATTACTTGGTGACACAAAGCGGTAGTTATCTTATATTTAAATGTGGGAACTGGTTCAAGAACCTTTTAAACCCGGTATGCGCGGTAGTTGTACTTTTGTGGGGGGGGGGGGGGGGGTGGGGGGGGGGGATTTCCTAGGAAAATCCCCCCTCCCCCACCAATACATGGCACATGCTGTATGTTCTACACCAACATACATTATTTTGTTTCATCAGAAATACGCCCCGACCCACCACAAACCTATTACGGGGAAAATAAATATTTTCAAACCTGAAAAAAATTAAAAAAAAATTAAAAAATAGACAAAATCACTACGAAATTGCGTTACTTGGGCCGTATCCAAAACATGACGATACATTAGCAACTGCAACACGAGCCATAAACATTATTTTCATACTTTATTTTGGCCTAATGGGAGACACTTAGGCTACGAGATATCCAAATTTGGTTGACATTCGATAAAAGATGACAAATCTATAGGACTTGTCCGGGTATTTTTACAACATCCCTTGTATACGCCGTTGATAAAAACGTCGTAATTTCGACGTCATTGATCTCAAACGTCATATAAGTTTTTAACACGTGTCATAAAAATACTTCTAAAATGAAAAATAATTGGGATACATTGATAATTTTTGCGGCATATGACTTTTAAAAGATGTACAATTCAAAATACGCGAAAAAGTAAACACTTAAAATGTTGTCATTAAGCCCGGTTTTCGCACGGCGCGGCTCATACATGTATGTTTTATTCTGTGATAAAATATCAAGACCATTTTGTATTCCGTTCATGGACGCCGGTAACACTATATGCCCGCCTCACCATTCGGTGGCGGAGGCATAACAATACAAAACTATATATTCAACCCTGAAATCAGAATAATCCTGATCTGGTGCCAGTTCCTCGCCACACCAGAATCACTTGGCCCCCTCCAAAAAGCAGTAGGATCAGTAATAATCTTACTACTTTTATGATGGGCAATAACCCAATTCAACTCACAGGTAACAAAAGAGCCAAAGATAAAAACGTACCTGAGACTTTGTTTGTGACCTTGACCTTGGGGTAAGGGTTGAGTGCTGGGTCAGGGATTTGCTACAGCATGATGGAGGGCCATCTGAGGAATGCATGTATGAAATAGCAAAGTGTTCCATGAAAGGAAACAGAAGTTATAAGACATTTACCCCCACGTTAAGTTTGTGGACGCTTACGACGCCGGGGGTATGCCATAAGCTCTTCCGCACTTCGTGCAGGCGAGCTAAAAACAGGTCGTTGAAAATATTCATCCTAATCTCCACAAAAAGTAGTCCTTCGATCTGGTTCACACGAACGAATCTATATATGGGCCGCGCCATACGAAAACCGGGCTTAATGACAACGTCATGAAAAGCGATAAACGACGTCGGAAAAACGACGTTTCAAATTGTCTAGCGTCGCCGTAAAAGTTCACAGTTTGCCCTCCCATTTACGTTTACTTGTGTTAGTTAACATTAAGTGTGAACAGAAAACGGAACATGATAACTTACTGAAACTTTCACTAATATGAGACGCGATACCTTGTACCTCGGTACACATATTATGACGTCATGACTTGACGTCACGTACTTGTGACGTCATTGGACGTGAATACATGTTTAACGTTATGGCCATGGTATCGTGACAAAATATTATAGCAAGGATACTTGCACGAGTTCCTCGCAGCATCAATGACTTAGAAATACTTCAGGCGCTGTACAATGTCGCATAACTGTCGTTCTTTGACATTTTTACTCTTTTTCGTCGGTTGTCCTTATGAATTCAAAATGGTGAACTCATCATTTAACCGGCTATATATCAGCGAAGTCTTCGCTTACACTGCACTTTGATTCCTAAATAATCTTAAATATGAACAACCTAGTGTATGCCAACGATATTACCATCTATTATCTTGGTAAATTGAGACTTTTGAACAATTATATCCAGTACTTAGCGAATGATATGCCATTTAATGCCACTCATTTTATCATAAATGGAGGTAGACACGCAGCTATATAATGACATAAATATCCGGGGTTTGTATTGAATTTAAAATAAATGCATCAACATATTAATTGGAAATGTGATGGTCATAACTTGCTTTTGTAGTCGAAAGTGCTTGTGTAGTATCAAATTCATCAGTTTTATCACTTGACTGCATACTAATGTAGACCAGGCGGTGCCTCAAGAAAGACACACGGCGACAATTATAAGGTATCCCGCTACCAAATCTGCCCGGTATCGTGTTTTATCACAAAGTTAATGTTATAAGCGGCCTACTGTCTACTTTAAAACATGTCGTCGCATACGAAATGTTAAATGATGTCGCTATTATTCCCCAAAATTATTTCAGACAGCAGCAAACAACAGGGAAACGCCTCACTATGCCTTATTTGAAACTTATTCATACGAAATTACGTTACTTGGGCCGCAATCCAAAACATAACGTTAAATTAGCAACTGCAACACGAGCCATAAACATTATTTTCATACTTTGTCTTGGCCTAATGGGAGACACTTGGCCAGGCTACGAGATATCCAAATTTGGTTGACATGCGATCAAAGATGACAAATATATAGGACTTGTCCCGGACCAACACCCCATGTATACGCCGTTGATAAAAACGTCGTAATTTCGACGTCATTAATCTAAAACGTCATATAAGTTTTTACCACGCATAAAACTACTTCTAAAATGAAACATAATTGGGATACATTGATAATTTTGGCGGAATATGGCTTTTAAAAGATGTACAATTCAGAATACGCGAAAAAGTAAAAACTGAAAATGTTGTCATTAAGCGCGGGTTTCGCACGGCGCGGCTCATATATTTTTGGCGTTCGTAGTTGTGCAAAAAGTACACACAAGATAATGTTGACTTTGCCCAAGGTTACGTGTCGTTTGTCAATTATTCACTAATAGTATAAAATTATACATACACTACTTAAAATCAACCTACATGGCAGGCCTATTCGTTTACTACTCCATTACGCTTAAACGTTCTTATTGACGTTGAAGTCGCCCGTTAGTGTTAACGTCGTAATTGCGACGTCATTGAGCTTAAACGTCGTTTGCGATTCTACCACGTGTTACAAAAATACATGTAACATGAAAAATAATTGAGATACAGTGATAGTTTTTGTGGTATATGACTTTTAAAAGATGCGCTATTCAGAATATGCAAAAAAGTGAAAAATTATTGTTTTGTCATTAAGCCCGGTTTTCGCATGACGCGGCCCATATATATAACACAGGCTGTAAACATCCTATGTAAAAAGAAACAAATGGACATAACTCCAAAAGAGAAATCTCACATCTTTGACACGATATCTATGAATGTGTGAAGTTTTTTTTTAAATATTCCATACGATATTCAACTTATGCTCTGGACCACGAATCAAAAAAAATAGTAAAAAAAATAGCAATAACAAAAAAAATAACGATGAAATTATCCATATTAGCAATGCTAGAATAGTCATTCATGCGTACGACACACCTTTGACTCAATATCTTGTATGCGTGTGTGAAGTTTTATTAAAATATTGCACACGCTATTCAACTTAACCCTTACACCGCTATCTTAATTTGTTGTCGTCTGTTGTTTATTTTCCAGTTTTATCACAATGCTTTAACAGCACTTTAGAATAATTTACAACATGCAAAGTGCTGTCAAAACAAAACATGTTTTTACTGAGAAATAAGGCAAGCTATAAAAGTAACAGCAGACGACAATTGTTGTGCGTAGCGGTCTAAGGGTTAAGATGGTCCAGACAAGAAAATGTCTCCAGACGTGACTGCTTGACCACGTCAAATTCATAATATTTACACTGTCCTTAAATTCATAATTGAAACGCCCATTCAACGTATTGCGTTTATATCCCAGTTAATTACATTAGCCCCACGTGACGTCGCATCCGTGTTCTATGAACACATTTTAAAGTTTACTAGTATTGTTATAAAGCTGACAGATAATCATTGTCTTATGTTATCTTGCATGCAAATATATATATAGTCTATAAGTAATTACTTACTACAAATGTGGCTGCAACTAAGATTTGTAAAAAAGCATAGGCCTAAAAATGATCGAAAATCGCAGAAACTTTTTTGTTGTTGTTTTGCGGCACCAACATACTTCCAGTAAAACGCTTGCTCTCTTGTGTCAGTCTATGCATGATAAAAATGACTGTCGCACGAACTTAGGGTGAAATTATTCACAAACTCTAGCTTGACATTGTCTCATAAATATATATGAACAGTATAAATGACGATACATCACAATATGTCTTGTATCTTACTAAATATGTCCTGTCTAATACAATTTAGTTTCTCACATCTGACAACAAAATGTTTTTTCTGTTTCAACCTCAGAATTACAAAGTGGACATATTCGTTCATATACAGGCAGTTTTCTGAATCTACCCTCTTCTATAAAAAGCTTACTGTTACTTATCCTAATTTTCACAAAAGTTGAAATAGCAGCTTTATATATACATGTATATATTGGTAAGCAAAAAGTGTTCCATCTTATAATAAACTTTAAAAATCCTATATGTACGCAGTTTATTACCACTTGCAGTGTTGTTATCATTACTATGCAGTAATTCTTTCCAAAAGGTAACATATATATCCTGTACCTTTATTTGTATGGCATGGACTATAACTTTGTCAATGTCAAATAGCCAATCGAGGTATGCAATATGCAATGTAATAATGCAGGAAAATGCAGGATGACATGTAACAATGTCAAATAGCCAATCGAGGTATGCAATGTGAAATGTAATAATGCACGATGGAGTTGTCATTAAGCAGTAACGAGTAGCCGCAGTGCAGGATAACATGTAACAATGGTCGACGGCATTAATTGTCATGAAGCAGCATGCAATGTAGTGGCGGATGTCCCCTTCCATAGCTGTCACCAGTCAAATCGCATAATTATCGTCTAGCCACTCATGCAGTCTGATAAGGATCTATACTTATGTTAAGTATAATTATGGACGAATCACTGAATGAATGGCGAACAGTGCAGACCCTGATCAGACTGTACGTATATGGAGATGGATTTTTAGCTACATTGGTCAACACTTCAATAAGCCGGTATTCCCCAGGCACAGTCCCTGTCACGTTTATACATTATGCTCGGGATCTACACTGGTCACAATTTTACCGACGCATAGTTTCAGAAGGAACCAATTAAATCCATGCTCTATAAGTATATATATACTTATGTTTAGAAGAATTTCATTCGCGATTCACTGATTGAATGGCGAACAGTGAAGACCCTGAACCGAATGTATATATATATGTAGGCTGATTCGGGTCTACATTAGGCAACAATACAAAATTCTACATATGGGCCACGCTCTGTGAAAACCAGCCTTCATGATAACGTCATGAAAGCTTGAAAATGACGTCGCAAAGTTACGCTTAAATTTACCAACGTCACGTCGGATTTTGACACTTGAAATCGTTGCGTCATTGCAATAAGTTGTCCTATTTATAGCCGTACGCTTTACTAATTGTGGCTCACAAATACGTTAATGTTGGATACACGTGGCAAAATTGTACAGTTGTTTTCATAGTGGTTCAGAAAGTTGTCTTTTTTTCCGGTTTCCTTCAAGGACACACGTATATAGTGATTTTGTCGATTATTTTTTATACAAATGGGCATATTATTACAAATGATTTTTATAATATATATTGACGACTTGTGCCCTGACATTTGAAACTAAATAACCATACGACAGGTATTTTTTTAGATAACACATCACAAAATCAGTATTATGTAATCATATTGCGAATATTTCTTGTAAACTTTATTTATAATTAGTTATACAACACTTACAAACAAACGCGGGAACAAGTGTAGTCGGCGTAGACGGAGGCGTCTGTATGTTTCTATTTTGGGTTGAAACCGGAATACTCAAAGAAAACAAACGTATCCTGTCTGGCGACCACCATCAGATATACATGTACTTACAAACTGAGGATCGAACACGGGGTGCATGTGTGCGCTCTTTACTAATTGTGCTAAACGGTCCTGTTCAGATTACGTGGAAGTGTGTCCGCAAACGTTACTTTTATTAACGAAACTGTAAACAGTTGGCTCATTAACTGAGACACCTATTCTGGATAAAAATGGTCACAATTAGAACTGGGCACAGGGCTTAATTCGTTTAATTTATTGTTTCGCCTGTCGAATGTTTCGAAAGTCAATACAATACAATTTGGAAATTTTCAGAAAAATAAGCGTATCATAGATGTAAAATTATGGTAGTGCCAAATATGTATTCACGGCTCCTGGCATATCGCATCATGGTGACACTGGGCCAAACATGTTTTAGTATTTAGTGTGTTGGTATTGTGCCACATGCATTCTTACTGCGAACATAAGTGTAGCCGCCAGGGACGTAGCCTACTGATTTGTATATGTATCTGCTACCACTTACATGTACCTTAAAAATCACATTAAATCAGCCGTACATTGCCGTTTGATAACAATGTAAATATTCTTTAAGATTACCGGTGACGTAATGTCTACATAAATAAATGACGTCACAATTAACTGTAAATGACGTCAATTATATTCTGGCCTAAATTCTGAGATAAGTGCAATGTATCTTTCTGACGACACATTTATATGAATCTGTTATGGCGATGGTGGCAAATTACGAAGCCACAGGTCGGCTAATTATAGATTTAAAATCGATTGTGATGCGTTTGTTTTGTTCACTACATGTGCATATCATAGTTGTATTATGTTCAATGTTTGATAGTATATATACATACTAACACTTGTAGATACATTTAGTGTAACTTATCAGCAAAGTACTGTAGGCTGTTGAGTTGCATTGTAAAAACGTCGCCGTTTCAATAACGTCATTTTCTCGATGACGTTACGTTTTTTTCCGTGGGTGATTCACATGGTGTTACATGTGAGAAGTGAGATAACACAAAAACTATGATGCATAATTGCATTTTCTTTTCAGGATATTGTTTTTGAAAGGTGTCCGCATCAGAAAATGTAAAAAAGTGAAAATCTAAAATGTTGTCATTAAGGTTGGTTTTCACAGAGCGGGGCCCATATGCACTTTAATTCAGAAATGCAGCATATAAAAAGATACCTGCATGGTCTCAATTACTATACATAATACGCCTGTATCGGCTGACTGAACTCTCTTTGGTGGGTAAATATTCGTTAATTTCAATTCACTTTTTAAATTGGTCGATCTTTATATTTTATACATCATATTAAAACATAGAGATGCACATTTTAGTTGGTGTATTATTGGTCATGATTGATTATACATTATTGAAATTAGAATGGTTTATAATGGTTCCGGGGATTGAACGTCCTGTTAAACCGAATCCGGCACTGCGAATTTTAGTAAAAATAAAATCCTTGTTTTTTTTACATTTTTCGCTGGTTATTCGTTACAGGTTATAAAAAGGCAATATACTAAATTAAAGCATATATACTAATGTTCAATATGACATGTAATTTTGTTATTTTGATAACACAGTTTAGAAATTATGGACGGTTCCGTGGGTTCCGGAGAATCTAAGCTCCATTTTAACGTTGCCAAGGAATGAACTTTTTGGCTAACTTCAATTGAATATCTATATGATTTACATACATCGTAGACATACATATTATACATCAAATTAAAGTATGGAGACATACCATTAATTTGATACATTTGCCATAATAATAGGTATTATAAAATATGAATTATAACCGTTAATAAAGGTTCCGCTTATTACCGCATAATAAGTGCAAGAGTTCCGGCGAATAAACCTGTCCCTATTAAGGCAAACAAATTTCGTACGATAGCTCTTCTTGGAGGAGGTGGCTGTCAAAGCAGAGGAAAAGCTCAAAAGAAAATTGCCGAAATTAACACTCACTACTATACTCTGTTAAATACGAGGTCCGTGCATGTCATGTTCTAACCTAGTGGTTGTCATGTAAATATAAAGTAGAACAAATGAATGAACCTACAGGAAATTGTACATCTGCTCAATATGACCGATCAAATCGAAGCTGTGGATGACCCGCGGTCTGATGACACAATGCAGCTGTTGCCGGACCTGGAAGACCACGAGACGTACTCCAGCTGGAATGTTGTTCACCGCCCACCACCGGGTGCAAATTATGGATCCATTCGAAATGAGACCGGACGGAATTACTCTCAATCAATCTCATCCGAATATGAGAGAGGCGCAAGTGAAACAGGCAATTACCTGAGGTGATAGTGTACATTGGAGGACTTCACTGAATAAGCCAAACAAATTTCATTAATTCTCTATATGTGGCTGTTCTCGGAGAAATGGGGCTAATGGGTTTTGCGACCAGTGTAGATCCAGATCAGCCTGTGCATCTGCACAGTCTGATCAGGATCTTCACCGTTCGTCAGTCCGGCCATCAATGAAACACCCGTCGTGTTTCTAGCAAGCAATATAGATCATTATCAGGTTACAGAAGTGTGCTATTACATCAGGATCGAGTTACACTGATCACAAATCCTATAAGCCCATTTCTCCAGTCACAGCCACATATGATATAAATTCATTAAAATGTTAGACTTGTATTTTGCTTATTCGGTCCATCAATTTACACTTCACCACTACATGTATCTGAATAGCTTGTGGTGATGGTGTCGATCACACAGGATTTCGGCGTGTTTCGGCTTTCATCGGTATATATATATATATGAACAAGGCTTCTAACTTTGGTCGGACACGACCTCGTATCATAACAAAATAACATGTTTAAAATTGTAATTTTCTATACATTCTATGTATTTCTGCAGGATATCGATAATTCTCAGATGATCATGAATATGAACTTGCCACTACAATATTGACGTTGGAGCCTTAAACGCATTATTTCATTTGTTATATGATACGAAGTTGTGTCCGACCTAGGAAAAGGAGCTGTAATTCGATATTATTTGCATATCTAACTATGTTATTTTAGCAAGATAACAATAATTATCAAATAAACACTTTCCGCCAAAATATTCACATTAGCGTTAATAACATCGCGGAATGTGTTTATACCGATGAAACCCGAAACCCGCTGAATGCCTGTGGTCGATCATATAGTTGGCTGGATCTATATAGAATAAGTTTTTTCTTTACATACTACAACTCTCCGTTTCGGGGATTATGTGAAGTATCCTTCTTTATTTATTTATTATACAGGTACATGCAAAGTAGATGTGGAATTGTAACACGTCTTTATTTCCATAACCGTACGTAGCAAATGAAATTGCAATGTATGGTTACGGATGTAAGGATGTGTTTTATTTGTACTACTACAATGCAATTCAATTAAGGTTTTCATAATTTGCTGATACACATTTACAGTTGGGTGAACTAAAATATGTTCTTTTAATTTTTATGCCCCCGCTACCGAAAGGTACGGAGGAATATAGTGTTACCGGCGTCCGTACGTCCGTCCGTACGTCCCGATATTACCATATTCTTTAGTAACTTCTACATGGCTTCACATATTATGTCAATATTTATACACGTGATACATATGAACATGCCCTACACACTCCACCACCCAGTACTTCAACCTTCACCTTTTCTACTTTAAATGTTTACTTAGCACTTTGGGACAAATCTACGTGAACGTTTCTCAATCCTACAATAACTTCTCAATACTTTTGTCAATCGCTTAAATATTTATACACATGCTACATATGAACATGCCCTACACACTCCACCACCCAGTACTTCGACCTTCACCTTTGACCTTCACCTTTTCTACTTTAAATCTTTACTTAGCACTTTGGGACAAATGTACGTGCACGTTTCTCAATCCTACAATAACTTCTCAATACTTTTGCCAATCGCTTAAATATTTATACACATGATACATATGAACATGCCCTACACACTCCACCACCCAGTACTTCGACCTTGACCTTTGACCTTCACCTTTTCTACTTTAAATGTTTACTTAGCACTTTGGGACAAATCTACGTGCACGTTTCTCAATCCTACAATAACTTCTCAATACTTTTGCCAATCGCTTACATATTTACATGTATACACATGATACATATGAACATGCCCTACACACTCCACCACCCAGTACTTCGACCTTCACCTTTGACCTTCACCTTTTCTACTTTAAATGTTTATTTAGCACTTTGGGACAAATGTACGTGCACGTTTCTCAATCCTACAATAACTTCTCAATACTTTTGCCAATCGCTTAAATATGTATACACATGATACATATGAACATGCCTGACACACTCCACCACCCATTACTTCGACCTTCACCTTTGACCTTCACCTTTTCCACTTTAATTGTTTATTTGCCACTTTGGGACAAATCTATGTGCGCGTTTCTCAATCCTACACTAACTTTCACACACGCATTGCTCCAATGGTCCTCTACCGCCCTGTCACAAATCCATATTCGTCCTGCCCCCGCTAAGCACAGGGTCAAGGTCACAGACTTGGTGCGTTTGAAACCTTAACATTCTGTTAAATGGCTTATAATTTCTGTTTCCTTGCTCGGATCTGCTTCACATTTCACACACGCATTGCTACAATGGTCCTCTACCGCCCTGTCACAAATCCACATTCGTCCCGCCCCCACTAAGCCCAGGGTCAAGGTGCGTTCAAAACCTTAACGCTCGGGTAAATGGCTTATAATCAAATACGCCTCGTTTTCTTTGGCTGCCAGCGGGGGAATTCGTGTGCCGACAGGCCACATTTCTAGTTACTATTACCTTGCAATTACATTAATGAGAAGTGCATTCTACAACAGAGCTCCAGATAAGGTTTGTACCCCCATATTTCAAATTCAATACTCAGCTGGCACAAAATGTTCTTTATATCAGCGACATCATCAGAGACATCTTCTGGCAAAATAAACGTTCATTCACGATTATCCCACGTATTGATTGGCATTACTATACATTTTATATCAGGCGTAAATTTTAACACTGATATCAGGGGCAATAACCGTGTTTCCTTAAAATGTTAACGAACATTACTATTTATTCTCTTTATTTATTTTTATGCCCCCGCTACCGAAAGGTACGGGGGCATATAGTGTTACCGGCGTCCGTCCGTACGTCCGTCCGTACGTCCCGATATTACCATATTCTTTACTAACTTCTACATGGCTTCACATATTATGTCAATATTTATACACGTGATACATATGAACATGCCTTACACACTCCACCCCCCCAGTACTTCGACCTTGACCTTTGGCCTTGACCTTTTCCACTTTAAATGTTTGCTTGGCACTTTGGGACAAATCTACGTGCACGTTTCTCAATCCTACACTAACTTCTCAATACTTTTGCCAATCGCTTAAATATTTATACACATGATACATATGGACATGCCCTACACACTCCACCACCCAGTACTTCGACCTTCACCTTTGACCTTCACCTTTTCTACTTTAAATGTTTACTTAGCACTTTGGGACAAATCTACATGCACGTTTCTCAATCCTACAATAACTTCTCAATACTTTTGCCAATCGCTTAAATATTTATGCACATGATACATATGAACATGCCCTACACACTCCACCACCCAGTACTTCGACTTTGACCTTCACCTTTTCTACTTTAAATCTTTACTTAGCACTTTGGGACAAATGTACGTGCACGTTTCTCAATCCTACAATAACTTCTCAATACTTTTGCCAATCGCTTAAATATTTATACACATGATACATATGAACATGCCCTACACACTCCACCACCCAGTACTTATCGACCTTCACCTTTGACTTCACCTTTCTACTTAAATCTTTACTTAGCACTTTGGGACAAATCTACGTGCACGTTTCTCAATCCTACACTAACTTTCACACACGCATTGCTTCCTCCAATGGTCCTCTACCGCCCTGTGACAAATCCACATTTGTCCTGCCCCCGCTAAGCACAGGGTCAAGGTCACAGACTTGGTGCGTTTGAAACCTTAACATTCAGTTAAATGGCTTATAATTTCTGTTTCCTTGCTCGGATCTGCTTCACATTTCACACACGCATTGCTACAATGGTCCTCTACCGCCCTGTGACAAATCCACATTCGTCCCGCCCCCACTAAGCCCAGGGTCAAGGTGCGTTCAAAACCTTAACGCTCGGGTAAATGGCTTATAATCAAATATGCCTCGTTTTCTTTGGCTGCCAGCGGGGGCATTCGTGTGCCGACAGGCCACATTTCTAGTTTGATGTGCAATGATCATACTTTATAATCTGTTGAAAATATTATTTTTTTCAGGTGATGCATTTAATTAGTATAAATAATTAATAATTATCATGCCTCATTTCATATTAAAATAGTCTGATACCACCGCGAGTCACTATCAGTAAAATAATATATTTTACTTTTACAAATGGATTAATGATTTTCTTCCTTATTAAATAGGAGGGAACAAATGATAAAAAATAAAACAAATTTAAAAGTTCACTTATTTGAGCTGCAAAAAGCAAACACTATTTGCCTTTTGAAGCTCAACTGAGTAAATTTTCAACTTTATTACAGTATTTTCACTACTCAATTGGAAAATTAATGCATATTTTCACATTGCTGTGAGTATTTTTGTACTCCCACAAATACGCGCCTTATCTGGAGCTCTCCTACAAGTATACCAGCATTCTGTAATGTTTACATGATCAGGTTACCGGAACCTTGTAAAGTGTAACCCTTTTTTACTTTCGACTTTAGATTCCCTCCGACTTCTGCAAGCTCAGGTATTCCTGGAGGATGCAGCAAAGGTATGGATGGACAGTATTACATGTAGCATAAACACATGAATCAACTGATGTGTGGCTGTAACTGGAGAACTGGCGTTTATGGTATTTCTGACCAGTGTAGTTCCCAATGAAAGAGCACACTCCTGTAGCCTGTTAATGATTGTTTTATTAATGACCTTAGCTGTTGATAGGCCGTTAAACACCAACAAACAAACAATCATTGATGGAATGGCAAACAGTGCAGATCCTTATCAGACTGATCTGGATTTACACTGGCCGCAAAACTCATAAGCCCCATTTCTCCAGTCACGGTCACATTTCATGCTGAGGATACAAAATTCTCCCGACAGAATTTTTTTTTGTGACCATGTGCCCGCTCTTATGAACCGTCTCACCGAGACCAGGTAGGATTCAAATGAATATTTTGCATGAAATCAAGCAGTTTGATTGTGCTACAGCTCAGGCTCAGACAATCAAATTGCTTGATTGCGAGTTGGCATTGCCAATTAATATTCAGAAACGTTGATAATCTTGGTCAGATTAAAACAGGCGGTTGTGTACTTTCGTGAAGAAGTAATTATAATAACATTACTTTTGCAAATAATGCTCACAGGTTCTTGAAGAACGGTTCATATTTCAGTGTTTTATGGGTTATTTCGGTATCTCTGGTGGTATGGGTGCATTGTTACCAACGTACAATTTACGTCACCTCCCGCGAATGACAAGTAAAACTACGGTATATTGACAGTATAAAGGTGGCCCGAAAGTTCAGAGCGGTGAATGTGTAGATAATTGGCGATTTCTGTCATGTGTAATGTTTCAGCATTAGTAGTTGCACAAAACTATGTAAATTACCCAACACCAACAAAATCCATCCAAATCTGGTTTTGCTACCTATGAATCAGTATCCTACATACAATTGGTTAACTCTTTGCATGCTGGGACATTTATGGGCTATAAATAGTTAAAAAATAGCAGACGACAATTCTTTATATTTTCTTTTATTTCTGTATTTAAATATCATGAATATGTCCTGGAATTTTTTTAGAATTGAGTCCGTAGTACGCAATTCTGATGAAATTCCAAGACATATTTACAGAGAGAAATAAGAAACGTGCTCATAATATTTTGGTTGCTGTCACCGCTAGCATGCAAAGAGTTAAGATAGCTATTTGGTGAAGGCCCATTTTTAACCATTTTGAAGGAAATTGCAAGTTAAATTGGAAATCTTCTGTCACAAAGTGTTACATATGTTTGTATTATCAGACACCGTGACATGCAAGAGGAGTGAAAGTATAAAAAAAAGATATGAGGATGTATTTCCCATTCTAGAGGAAAAACATGGCCCTTCACATTTCAAAAGCGGTAAAAATTCTTCTCTTGGAGACGTGGTAGCTTAATCCCAGAATTGCCAATTTGGTTATTTGCTGACAAAAAAGACATTAGAAATATGCACATGGTTCCTAACTCTTTTCATGCTAGCGTTGAAAATATCGGCCAAACAAATTAGGAGTATATGTTTTATTTCTCTCTGTAAATATGTCTTGAAATTTCATTAGAATTGAGTCCTCAGGTCTCAATTCTAATGAAATTCCAAGACATACTCATGATATTTACAGGGAGAAATACAAGAAAATATGATGATTTTTTGTGCGCAAGTTTTGAACTATTTATAGCCCACAAGTTTCCCAGCATGCAAAGAGTTAATTACCATACATAATCATAATAGAAACAAGATTTCATCAGTCTACTGTGAGTGGGTGGCAGGTGGGAGCATGTGATGGGTAATTTAACGATCGGGGTTCATCCTTACCGGAATTCCGACAGGAGACCTGGTTTGGCCCTCACATACGTCTTTGGCATTTTGTATGTGACAGTTGAATCTGGTTATACCCCTTATGTGAGTATTACGATATTCGTAATCCTATTTTAAGGGAAGGGGCCAAGTGACTTTGGTGTGGTATGGACCTGGAACCAGGTCAGGTTATTCTAATTTCAGGGCTGAATATCTTTTTTCTCGATGTAAATATTCCGTTCTGATTTTGGGATTTTCCCCCAATGCAGCATGTTAAAATGGGATCGAACCCGTTTGCCTGGCCTTACATGACCTTAGCTGTTGATAGGCAGTTAAACACCAATAAACAAACAAACAGTCTACTGTGTTGTTTTAACCATTTCACACACAAGAATGGACTATTCGATGTTAAATGTAATTTTCAGGCTATTCCAATTTTTAAAAAGTGATACTTTTGTGAAATGTAAACAAATTCCACAAACAGTGCAGATTCTGATGAGCTGGCTCAGTATGATGTATGGTCATCTGGATCTACTCTGTTTGCATACATTGCAATTAAGATCAGTAGTGTTGTAAGAGTTAAAGCCCTTGCATCTCCTATATACATGTACATAGATATTGAGAAAAGGGAGCTAATGATGTTTGTGACCAACATAACCCCAGATCGACCTACTCATCAAAGCAGTCCGCTCCGGCCTACATCATTCATCATATTGTCAATTTAATCACTGAAGTAGGCTCATTGCCATCAACAAAATGATTAGATTGTAAGGACATAATAAAATAGATGTATCTTTCCTATCGCCAGACCGACTCGCTAAAATCGGCCAAACTAAAATAAGTATATTGCCGATTTAAAAAAAAAGGATTTTATTTTGGTTTGTCCAGTAGTGCAATCTGAAATAAAATAATATTTTATTTCAGATTGCACTACTAGACAAACCCAAAAAAATTTTTATGGTTTCCTACCTTCCTACCGAACTTGAAGATGCAGGGTCGGGAGATGGGAAACAAACATTCTATCAATTGGGGCCTAATCATCGAGCTGAGTCAGCATGTACGAGGATCAAAGCCTTCAAGTTTTGCAAATGCCGTAAGGTTACTTTTCTCAGCCGACATCCAATATACATATAATTGTCTATGTAACATTGCAGTATCGCTCCATAGACCACAAAGTGGACTAGCCATCCATATACATATAATGTCTATGTACATTGCAGTATCGCTCCATAGACCACAAAGTGGACTAGCCGACATCCAATATACATATAATTGTCTATGTAACATTGCAGTATCGCTCCATAGACCACAAAGTGGACTAGCCGACATCCAATATACATATAATGGTCTATGTAACATTGCAGTATCGCTCCATAGACCACAAAGTGGACTAGCCGACATCCAATATACATATAATTGTCTATGTAACATTGCAGTATCGCTCCTAGACCACAAAGTGGACTAGCAACATCCAATATACATATAATTGTCTATGTAACATTGCAGTATCGCTCCATAGACCACAAAGTGGACTAGCCGACATCCAATATACATATAATGGTCTATGTAACATTGCAGTATCGCTCCATAGACCACAAAGTGGA